>JAKLLW010001861.1:0-11106 GCA_022814695.1 Neocatenulostroma microsporum | reverse complement strand
GCTCTGGAGTGTGGGAACGCCACTGCACTATGCCGTCCGGGCAGGCCGAGTGGAAACGACCAGAGTGCTGTTACAGAAGTACGTTTTAGAGGGTGGCGCAAAATCTCACCAACGCTGACATCGCATCAGAGGTGCTGATCCGTACGTGCTAAGCCATGCTGGCACACTGGCAGTCGATGAGACATCGTCGCAGGAGGTAGCCGACCTTGTTCGCACGTACATGAAACCGACGTAGTCTACTCTAACTATTGCGCATTACATCAAGACCCCCAACCTGACGCCAGCTCCACCTCCATCTCACCTAACACCATCGTCTCATCGCAAATGCGATCCATTTGTGATCTATGACGATAGATCGAGCACACACCCTTTGCCGATATGCTCGGGCGAGGCGTTGGAGTTAGTCCATGTGCCGTTGTTACATTCGCAATAACACTGATACAAGAAACCAGCATTACACCTGGGACAAATGTTAGTCGATGCTAAGGCCCAACGTGTCCAAGGTCTGACTTACTGTACAAAACATTGATCATTGGATGCTGATTGAGTAGCTGTGGCCACGGATGTCGTTGATGCTGGCACCGTGGAGATTGTAGGGCCAACACAGCTACTCCCATCCACCCCATCAGTCAATGTGCTGAAGGACGTACAGGCTAAGACGGCACCATTTGGTTGAGTGTAGGTAGCGAGAGTCCCCGTCATAGCAGTCGTGCTTGGTGCCGAAGTTAGTAAGACAGAAGTCGGCTTTGGCGAGGTGTACGGGCATACGTTGGAGCCAGTCGCAAAAGATAACTTGAGGTCACCTGTGCATGTGCAATAGCCTTGGGAGCCACTGTCAGGATCCTGACAAGGGATGCAGAAGGCCGCTGAGGTACTCGAAGACGAAGACGTGCTGCTGAGAACCGTGACGGTACTGAAAGTTGTACCCGCGGTTGCTGAGCCCTCGGAAGCCGCGATCGATGTTGACACCTCCCCATCAGGATTCAGTGGACACGCTTGTGCGGACGCATCGCGTTTCCCATTTGCGGTCTCAGGCACCAGCTGGAGCTCACGAGCATTCCAAGTGGAGCTGTGGTGTCGTGTAGCATCTTTCCCGTAGTATATTCGAGCTGCTGCAACCTGACAGCCGGACGGCAATCGTGCTTGTACTGGGTCGTACTGGACGATGATCTTACCGCTGCCAGTGATGCGGTGTGCCACGTCTCTGCCGTGGTCAAGCGAGTTGTAGTCGACTACTGTACTTTCCAGGGGGTTGTTAGAGATATCTTTGAAGTTCGTCGAAAGAGCGGTCTTGAGTTTCTGTACTTCATCCGGGTAACGAAGCGCTCCCTGAACATTGGGCTGGTTCCGTGGCCTCGGCGTGAAGATAAACGCTCTCACGTCCCCATCCCAGGCGAAGATCCTGCCGGTCTGGGCTGACAACCCAATGCCGGCATTGTTTGTGTCGCCACTACCGAGAAGCATTGTGTCAAGTACATCTTTCTGGAAGCGGTCTGCGCCCGACATGAAAGAAGGATTCTCCCAGTAGTGGGAAACGAACGCACCACGCTGAGATACCAGAACGACAGATGTACAGCCCCACAAACCACCGACGGCTAGCGTGAGTGGCTGATCTTTCCACGCGTAGGCTCGACTGGATGATACTCCGACTGTGATCTCTTTGAGGTCACCATTTGGCTGGGTAACATAGTCTTGCGCGACGCCTGGGGAAGCTTCTCCTTGGTCCTGAACTGATTCAACATGAAGCACTCGTTGCTGGGCAACCACGTTAGCTGGTGAGGTAGAGTGGCTAGGTCTTTCACCTGGCAGCCAGGAACCTCGTGAGGCTCTAAGAGCGTACGCTTCGATACCGCAGATGATAATCTTCGTTGCAAAGCAGAGGTGGCCGTCGCTAGAGGTGGTTCGACAACCCCAGAGATTGTGCTGCAGTCTGTGCAAACGGGACCTAGTATCGTGTAGTCCTCGGCGTTGTCCAAACATGCAGAACAAGTTACTGCACAAGCCGAGGATGCCGAACTCGAGGTTGAAGTGCTTGATGTAGTCGTGGTCGATGCTTTGAGGCTGCATCCAGTGACTAACGAGGTTGAAGTCTTGCAGCTGAATGTGGTCGAGCCTGAAGTACCGGTGGTCGTCGGTTGGCACGTTATGTATACGTCTGAGACCGTTGTGGATTGCGTACAGCTCGACGAGGAGTCGGTAGTGGACGTCTTGGAATCGTCATTCGGCAAGTCCTTGATCAGGTTCCTTAGATCATCGGTGACTCGCCGGACTTCCGTCTTGACTTTGTTCTTCAGCTGATTTGTAGCATCTTCCAGATCGCTGACTATGCAGGATACCAGGCTGAATATAGATGCGGTACACGAGCCGGTGTCGGAAGGTGGTGCTCCTTCAAGTCCGTCAAGTACTTTGGTAGCGAAATTTTCTGTTGACCTGATCCGTTTGACGAGTGGACCGACATCGTCATCGTTGCCCTTCAACCAAGCATACAATGGAGGGATAATCTCGCTAACTTGGCTCGATAGGGCTGGGATGCCAGAGTAGGAAGACGACGTCGAAGTTGATGATTTGCCGTAGAAGGCAGTCGAGTGAGATGCACCGTCAGGAAGGACACTGGCTTCGGTGATAGGTACGTTCGCCGTCAAAGCTCCACCAGTCAGAAAGGTGCTTGTAAGGGTGCTTCCGAATTGCACAATCACCTCGGTCGACAGTGAAGGTACTCCTGAGATACCAGTGCCGGGCGCCGCTGTCTGTGGTGCCGGTTGTGTCAAGGATGCAGGCGGCGAGACAGGGCTACCTCCGCCGCTCGTGGTGTTGTGGAATGCGTATGAAGCGTTGGTCGTGGCCGATGTTGATGCTGTACCGGACGCAGTGCCGAGAGCACCGCAGGCGTACCATGCGACAGTCGCGAGTATGGTGAACGACATCGTACAAGATCGAATGGGGTGTGCGCTGCAATGGTCGGAAGAGGGTGTATTGTAGGACCAGGAGAGGCGTCTATGCTCATGTTGTATGTCGGCCAGGAGCTAGCATTGCGGCGCGGCAGGGACAGATGGCGTCTGAGGCATTGAGGCCCAGCACCTAGGTGCCTCACGGACTGTTGGTCCTGGTGAGTCTGTTATGAACACTGCGTGGCCAGATGATCGTGTTTGAGGCGTAGCATTGCGGCGCACACCTGGAAGTATCGGCCTAGGATCTTGTCATTGGCCATAGCATACAGCATAGGGGCAGATGGAGTCTTGGATATCCATAGTTGAAACGCCCTGGTTCCGGCTCCCTGTTATTTACTTCGCGGCGCAGGTCGCAGACTTTGAAAGCGCTTCGAGTGTGTTGTTCGCAGCGGAATCTCGAACATCGCACACCTCCATCGCATAACTGTGACTGTTGCGGGCCATTAGCGTTGCCCTGGTGTATGTTCTGTCCGAAGGACCCCATCTCGATGACATCGGCGTATACGATATGGTCCAAGGTGGTGTTCAACAATCATGCAGATGCCGGTGTGCGGCACAGTACGGCACAGCTTCCAGGCTCCAGACCTGTTGGCTTTTGCGGCGTTTGACCTGCTAGACCACTTGTCATCTTTGGAGCTTAGCTGTCAACAACGGACGAAACGTCCGTGAAGCGGCGTGTATGAGGCTGTACGGTAGTACGTCGCGATAACGTCGTGAGCTCGTGTAGTTGAACACGGCATGTGCAAGGATCCAGTAAGCCACTAGCAATAGCTACAATCTTCTTGAGCTTCTGCGAGTCATTATCGTCCCATCTACGCTCTAGAAGCTGACATTTCGGGCCCTCACCAGCTGATAACACATCACACTGTGGGTATCGTACTTGTGTGAATCATAGGTCTGAAGCTGGTCCTGCATGTCGACTTACGCCGTGCGTCGTCGTTTGATCATACGCTCTCAAGTACACCTCAGAATACCTGGTGCTGGCGTCGGACAAGCATCTGGACCTAGCAAGGCTGGCGCTTGCGCACCGGGATTGTCTCTTACAAGAGCATCCCAGATGGTTTGGACGGCTTGGAGGAGGATGTTACAACTACCACACTGATCAGCATCTTCATACATCTTGCAAGGCAGACCACTTACTTGAGGCAGTTGAGCTGCTCAACCTTGTCATTAACCACATCCACATTGCCAGCCTCTTGCGATATTGTCGTCAGTGTCCCCGTTATGCTACCAATGAAGTCGTCGAAGGTGTCGAAGGCAGTTTGAGCCGCCGTCTCCGTGATGGAGACTTGATCAAATAACAGCGTAGACTGGTTGTCTTCATCCTGCGCAGTATCTGCTTGGTTGAGTGTGAGCCGGACAGCTTCCGCCTGTATGGCGGTCGCGTCAACTAGGGACTAGAAGCGATGGTCAAAAGGGTTAGCAGATGGACTCACAAGCAGGCGACAATCTCAGATATCTGAGACGGCCTCCAAGGGCGGTACCCATCAGTATACGTACGCCGGAGCTGATACCGTTGACGAAGTTGTTCACGACGTCGATGTCGGCTGCCCAGGCTACGATACCTGTGGTGACAAGAGCTGGGTTAGATGTGACATCGCTAAGGTCTAGTGGCTCTTGACGACGCCAGTTGGTACATTTGAAGGGTCCAGCTTACTCCATGGTTGGTGCTGCTAGGATGAATATTGGCGAGAAAAGAGCTAGGGCGGCGATGAAGATCGCCATGTTGTTTGCGTAGGGAGCTGCAGAAGACGCTCGAAGAAGGAACGACGAGTGCTTTCGTGCTCCAGTAGTCAAAGACAAGCGTGAGAAGCGTTGCGGAAAGCTCATGGACAGCCATGCTAGAGCTGTTGTTGCTACGCGACCTTCTATACTCACCTAGTGAGGCGGGCCACTGTTGGTTGCGAAGCCTGCGCTCTGCCATGTTGGTCTGTCCACTGCGCAAAGGTGAATTGGGTATATGTTGGCGCTGGTTATAGAAGCTTCGTCTCCACGCCATCAACCTACTAAGAGCTACTGGGTTGGGCTTACATGAGCGCGGAAGCAGTGCCCTAATAGGATCCATGAATGTCAGCGATGGTCACACATGGCCTCACATGCAGTCAATCTGTTGGCTGACTCATCGCTCCTTCGTCCATTCCTTCTCTATTCGTGGTACTGTGAAGCCGTCCCTCCATGCCTCGCTTTGATCAGATCCGCCGCTTTCTCCGCAATGGCATACACCGTGTTGCACAAGTGTGTTGCTGGCACCATCGGCATGATACTCGAGTCCACCACACTCAAATGCTCAACGCCATATACGAGTAGCTCCGGGCTCACTACACCGCCGTACTCCAGCGGCATCATCGGGCATGCACAGCTCGGATGCGCGAATGAAGGCGTGAGCACGCCTGCCTTCAAGACAGCCAATATCTCTGCCGTGCTTGTGTAGTTCGCTCCAGGCACGACTTCCACTGGTCCGAGCTGGGACATCGTAGGCGTGGAGTAAAAGCGGCGAGTGAATTTTAACATCGCCACGGCCATGAGGCCATCAACAGGGTTCGCAAGTGTATTGTAGTCGACGATGGGTAAGCCTGTGGGATCCGAGGTGTTCAAGCTGATGGTGCCACGAGAAAGCGGTTTCTCCAAAGCATTTGCATTTACGCCAGTACCCGAGAAAGGAAGCTCGTACATCGCGTTGTCGGTGCCGTTGAGAAGATGAAGGAGGATGGCGTGCTGCTTCGCATAGCCGGCTTTTGAGGTCTCGTCGTAAAGCGCGGGCAGGTAACTGCTTGAGTTCTGAGCTGCGATCATATTGACCAAAGCGTCGGCCTCGCGAGAATTGTCACGTAAGCTCAGGAAGGCAGCGCTGTTGCCATGGGCTTGGACCCAAGCACCGGTACGCTGACTGTAGTACAGGTCCTCCTGCTCCTTGAAGTAGGTGGCGTTGGAGGCAAGTAGACCGGGATTTGGGTAAGTATCGTGCGTAAGATTGAAGTCCAGGTACGCCGTCGGGTGGTCTTGGAAGTTCATCCCTACTCCTGGGAGATCATGCACTACCTCGATTCCTGCAGCTTGGAGCATGCTGGCTGGGCCAATACCACTTAGCTGCAAGACGTTTGGCGAAAAGATGGCGCCAGCTGCGATGATTACCTCGCGCTTTGCATAAGCGCAGACGATGCTACTGTCGTCTCTGCTCGTCATCTCAATGCCAATTGCAGTCTTCCCGTGGAAGAGCACTCTGTCCACCTTCGTACCCGTCACCAGATCGAGATTAGTCCTATTGACCACAGGGTCATAGTAGGCAGTCTTGGCGTCGCTCCGTGTCTCCGTCGTCGGGTCCTCGCTGTTTGGCACCCAGAAAACACCTACACCCGAGCCATCGCCGCCGTCTACGGGATAAGGTATGGTTCCACCGTTGAGCTCAGACCATGCAGTGAAGAAGCTCGGCTCTTCTGGCCATTCGAAAGGAGCGATACTAGCATGTACCGGACCGTCTGTTCCCCAGACAGAAGCGTTCCAGGTGTAGTTGTACTGTGCAGCAACTGCTGGGGTCGGCGGGGTGAAGTTGGTCGACTTGATAAAGTACGGTAGCATGCCCTTCCAGCCCCAACCTGCAGCTACGAGTCAGTACAGTCTGCACAAGAGAGCACAGGAGTGACCATACCTGGGTTGCCCAACTCTTCCCACGCATTGTAGTCCGCCGCACTTGCTCGGTCGAAGTACATTCCATTGACAACGCTGCCGCCTCCGACAGTGGCTGCAGTCAACACAGCTGCAGGCGCATCGTTTAGGTGTACAAGCGGCGTCGAGCTGATGTTGTAGAGGTCCCGATTGTTGTTGGTGTTCGCATAATATGGGATGAGTACAGTCTGATTGTTGTCAAGGTAGCCATATTCTACGACTAGCACGCTGACGGTTGGGTCTTCCGTGAGACGATTCGCTACTGTCAAGCCTGCTGTTCCTCCGCCGACTATGACATAGTCGTAGGTGCCATTGGCGTGAGCCGCATGCGAATGGTGCTTGTGGCCTGTGATAGTTGGTAGTGCAGTGACAACTTCCAGTAACGAGCAATAGGCGAGCGCCCAAGAAAGCAGAGATCTTGCCATGGTGGTAGAAGCACGAGAGGGAGAAGACGAGGTTAGTTTCAATGAGGTTCGCGTGGGCTTCTGGTATTTCAAGTACCGATCCACAATTCCAGATGCAATGCTGCGGCACATTAAGTATGGCAGTGATCCCACCCATATGCAGGTACAAGCACACGTACGCAAGCGGCAACCGTTGCGTAGCGTGGCGCATGGTCGATCGTTCTGCCACAGCAGGCAAGTACGTTCCCGGCATCAGTAATGGAGGGTCGCACGGCGAAGGGAGAACCCAAGAGCATTTCGTCTGGGCGTGACTACCGTATGCGGCCATTGCTTGTGGCTTGAACTTTCATCGGATGACCCTGGCAGAAGTCTCAAGGTTCAAGGAAAAGCGTTGAAGCCCGTTGAACGTCCGCTTACCTATGGAGTATCGTGCCATGCAGGTGCAGGCGGGGTTGCCATTTCTCCGTTGTATACCTATCCCTGCGCTTCTCGCATGTGCTGGCGGGTATTCGCCGTGAAGGCGGAGGAATTGTCGTCGTCCGGACACGCAGAGTAGAACATCAACACAGGCATGAGAGCAAGGATATTGGGCTACTGCGAGAACAGCCTGGAAGAGAGGATAACGTCCGGGTGTACGAGGTAAAAACTAGAAGGGAAGAGAGGAGATGCTGTGTTGCGCAAAGTGAGACTTGAGTCAGTCTCGGGTCGTCCGTCCGCCTCGGCCGAGCTCGGATATCGTCTGAACTGCACTTCAGATCGCTTCCATCCAGCCATGCTTTATTGCAGCATTCCCCTTCGCTGCTTGCTCGCAGAGCCAATTCGCATGAGCGCAGATTGTGCCACCTCTATTCAAGGCCTTGACGACTCACGCCTTCACGAGAAAGGCATTCGACATGGTCACCTCGATGCTGTACCGGCTCTCAGACCCTCGCAAGAAGCTGGCAGGCAGTATCGCAGAACAGCCTGGCTGAAGAATATGCGAGGACATCAAGGGAGCGTGGTATTCGCACAGGAGCATGTCGGCGAGCCTTGGAAGAGCGATGCTGGCACGCGATCCTCGCGCTCCATGTCCGCAGCTTCGGCAAAACTTCGGCACGTTGCTGGCCACGGTATATAACATGTTAAGAAACCCCAACATCTATCTGGAGAGCGATCCGTATGTGCAATATGCATGGAGAGCTTGACGGAGAGAGTTGCCGTATGTGCAATATGCATGGTGGCTCGTAAACGAGGACGCAAGAGTACCGTTTATGCGAATGCGTGGTATGATTGTCGAGTTTGTAGGGTGATCGGTCGTTTATGCGAATGCATGATCGGTCGCTTGAGTTTTGCTTTTCCTTTTTCTCACACCTGCGAATTTGGTTACTTAAGTTTTGCTGACCTCTTGCAGCACTCTTTTCACCGGGTTGGTCTTACGAGGCGGGCGAGGTGAGCAGGGGCGTATACGAGCCCAACTCAATGGGCCATCAAAGCAGTGGGAGACCACTTACGTCTCTCCGACTTCACGGCCTACTGCTTAGCAACGATGCGAATCACCGGCAGCCTGGAAGTGCAAGAGCACTGCTCGTACCCATTGTACTGTCTCAACGGCACCGCTCTGACAACTGGGAGCAGGCATGGAGTTCACTTATCGCTAACTCTCCGATATTAGTCGACTTTCGCGGAGAAGGCAAAGGGGTCGCGCGCTCGTGCGTCCTCTTCGCTGCACAGTTCGATCCCATCAAAGCTTACTGCTTAAGGCGGTTACAGCGGCGATCCTGCCTATACATGCGGAGACCCACGTCGTGGAGCATAATGCAGCTTTTGAGGTGCATGTCAATGAGTCTGATCAAAGAGTGGAGTAAGGCAAGGGGGCATCGCTTGGCCGCAACGTGAGACACTTCTTTGAAGCCGTCGCTCGGCCGAGCTCGCGATTAAGCGAACGTGACTTCCATTTGCGGAATCGCGACGAGTTCGAACTCGTTTCACACCCACGGCGAAGAGTACCATACCAGACCGAGCGGGAGGGGTCATTGAGAGACCTATGACGACACGCTGCTGGTTGCAAAGCTACCCAGATCCTTCCCCAATATATTGCTCGGGCCCTTCGAAATAACCATATCTACATCAGGGCCTGCTCCCTGATATGTATATATCGTATCGTATATCAAATCGTCAATCCATGATAGCAAAACTCCTCCGATCCCACCCACGGCCACTCCTTATCCGCCCTTGATGCTCGCCGCAGATCACTGATCAATCCTAAGAAGATGATGCCTTACCGGCGTCACCCCGTTTGGTGTAGGATCGATCATTCATTCTTGAGCCCGCGAGCCGATGTCGTGCATCAGGCCAGAGCGTCCCGCGTTGCGGCACACCCTGTGGCAATAGCTTGGACGATGAGACGCACCCCAGCCCATACCCAGGCCTTGTAGGAGTCCTCGCCTCACAGCGCAAGGAGGACGACGACGGCGGCGCCCCACTTGAGGCGATTGATGCGTGCGTGTAGGTCCTCGATAAGTGCGAGTGCCTCTTTGAGACTCTTCTCGAAACTCTCGTTGTCCGCCTTGAGAATTTCCTTGTGCGCCGTGAGAGCCTCCTTGTCCGTCGTCAGAGTCTCGTTGTTCGCTTGGAGCAGAGCGGTGGCGGTCTCGGACCTGGCCAGCTTGACCGTCATGCTGTCACGAGCCATTTTGTCGGCGAGCGATCGGTGCGGTGGGAGGTCGATAACCTACAGGCAGGTCAGCATGGACAGCTTATACTACAACGTCGACACCAGTGCACCTACCAAAAGCTTTCAAAGCAGGTGAAGAGAAGGTGGACGTTGACCGCTTCAATTTTACCAGATCTGTGCATCGTCAGCAATCATTAGGTTCAACGGACGCTGAGATACGTACATCGTCTTCCAGAACAGCGTTGCGGCTCGATAGCCCCGTACAAAGAGGAGAAGGAGGATTGGTGGAAAGAATTCCAGAGGAAATCTTGAGGGCTCAAGCTCGAGCAGAGAGTGGTGGTGTGTTTGTTGCAAGATCCGCAAAGCAAATCTTGAAGCTCAGAGTCTTGGAAGCGGAAGTCGAAGATACCAGCTGGCGAGCTTCGAGCTTGAAGGTGGAAAGTGCAAATCGGAAAGCACGCCGGACGTCACATGCCACCACCGCCATGACTCAACGACGGCGAGGTAGCCGAGGCGGGATGACGATAGGGTGCAGGAGCGGTGCTGAGCGACGTCCGTGCGCTGGAGCGGTGGTAGGGCGGCGACATGGTGCTCTGGCTGAGCGGAGCTCAAGAAGACGGCGATGGTCTACGGAGCCTTAGCGTTGTGGTCGAATGACAAACCTGGCAATGAGAGGCGAAGCCTCATAGCGGCGGCAGGAAGCTGTGGTGATGCAGGAGAGGGTGGTAGGTTGGGTGGTAGAGTGAAGATGTTGAGAGGGAAGTAAAGGAGTATGGTTGCTCTTGACGGACATAGGTGCTCAGGGCTGTGGCGGCTCGCTCATACTGTACCGCCCAGTCAGCGACTGATGACCAGCTCCAACGGTTACTGATGCCGTGAACCGATATATAGCAGCCGGTAGAGGGTGATATCACACGCTCGAGAATGGTTCCGGCCACAGCCATGCCGTGACTACTCTCAGTGGTGCTGTGCGTCGACGTGATGGCATTAGCGAATGATTGCGAGGTATCTAGACAAGTGTAGTGTGGGAGACACGGTGTTGGGGCTACCACCGAGCGACATACGTCGGACACGGAGTCACGTGGGAGAGAAATCAGCAATGTAGAAGCAACTTTGTGCATTTAGCTCACTGCTTGCGCATGGATTGTCTGACTTATACAGCGACTGTAGCCATGACGTCCTCAGCAGCTCGCATCTCATTTCGACCTATCTCATCTGCGCATGTTGTGGTCCGCCTCGAGTGATCAGTGGGGATCCGTCGGTGTTGGGAAGGCCGAGCCTAAGCCCAATCGCCCACAACCTTGGTAGTCTCGATGTCAGGCGTGCGCCAGCTGTCAGCAGCAGCACCAGAGTCTTTCTACGACTGAGGCGCGCCACCACGACCAGCACCACGACCGAAACCGCCGCGGAACTCGGGACGGAAACCCTCGCCGCCCAT
>JAKLLW010001860.1:0-11107 GCA_022814695.1 Neocatenulostroma microsporum | reverse complement strand
GGGACGATTGACGAATGCATGGCGTGGCGTTACTATCGTTATCTGAGTAGGTAACTCAAGTTCTGCTGAAAGCTGACTACACGTTAGAGTCATTGCCTCATAACAATTACGTCCCCATTACTATCTACTTCGCGCTTAACGTCTGGCCTCGTTCGCTTCTGGTTCTCTCCATACTCCTGCTTTACCATGGCCACACCATCGTCGGGTTTTACTTCCTTCTTCATCTTCTCCTTTCCCTTCTCTTCCCTCTTCGCAGCTTCTGTCTCCAGAATCTTCACGAAGTCGACCAGATCTTTACAAAGCTCCGCGAGGAGGACGCACCACACTTGCTCCGGCATCCCATCATACGTTTTCGGCGTAGTCTCGCTCTCAGCTGTCGCCCAGGACCACTTATACCCTAGGTGGGACTCTGCCACTTTCCTTGCTTTGTACCATTCCTCACCAACCCTGCTGCTCACCTCGATGTGATCGAAAAGGCACTTGGCAACATCTTGAACCCCTGCACGTAGCGCGTCAGCTGTGGTTCTCGAGAATGGTGGCGAGGTGGTCGTCGCTCGCGGCCACCACAACAGTTCATGCCATCTCGGCGGTGTGGCGTTGTTGATGTCTTCTCGGCAGGCCTAAAGGAACTTGTTGACGGGATCTTGGATTGTGGAGTCCATTGTTCTGAGCTGGTCGACTGGAGTGGGAGATGGACCTGGATGGGCTGATGCTTGGCCCTGGGATATTAGGATGTGCATGACAATGGAGATGGCAGTCTTGTTTGCTCTAGTAGTACAATCGTACTTCATGGCCGGAACCAGAAGATGCTCTGCAGCAATTGCAGTCTCACAGAACGCAGTGGCGTCCAGAGAGCGCATCGGGCATCGACAAACAACAGTGGTGCGCAGGCGGCCATCTTCCATGCACCTCGGACTATGACAGGATACCAGAAAAGGTTTACAGTGTGTGCTCACGACGGAGCAGAAGCTCATGAGGAACGAAGCACGAATAGGAAAGCGCATTGGAGGAGATGACGAACAAAGTGTCTGCAAAGAAGCACTGAGCTGACTGGTGAATGTACTTTTGCTGCGTCGTTCGTGACGCCTAATTAGCTATCCTCTCAAGCGTTTCCGGAGGCTGGCGACGCATCAGGCCTCCTCGCTTTTCTGGCGGCCAGACTCGCTGCTGCTAGACTCAACGACGGGTAATTTTGCCTTTCTCTGGGACGCTTTGATGGCCTTTTCTCCCTCGCGTTCCTCCTTCGTCTCCGTCTTGGCCTTTACTTCCTCAGGCTGGAAACATGCTTAATCCGGTTTCCCGACAACACTGACCAAATCCTTACACAGACCCGCCAAAATGATACACCACAGCTCATCCGGCATCCCGTCAATTGTCGGCTGAGCCAAAGGGTAGCCGGCCTAGTCCCATTTCCGCTGCATTGCCACCAGCAGGATGCCTCTTTCACCATCAACCTCTTCACCATCAGCCAATCTATTGAGCCCGAGATGCTCGAAGAGCATATCAGCGACCTCTCCCACGCCACCCGACAGAGCACTCGCTGCTGAAAGCGGTGTCCCAGCTCCGGAAGAACTGCAAAGACTGTATAGCCTGTCGAAGCTCGGTGCTGCCGTGCTGCCTTCTTTGTTATCGATAGATGCGATGAAGGTTCGGTAAAAGGTGATGATAGGACAGTCTTGCTTGAAGAGTCGATCCAGCTCCATTGCTTTGTGTGCTCCAACGGAAAGCGTGGCGACGGGAGCGATGTGTAATTGAGGTGGCTGCAGGCTTGCCATATATCGCCTGCGAGAGACCGTTGCCTGGGACAATGTTTGCTGTCACCGTTATGATGAGAGAAGCATCAGCAGAGCTGCATACATCACTGGAGGAGCTCAAGAATGCAATCACACAAGTTGCCACAGATACCTGCGCCGCTGGATTGGGATCGCGGATACCAAGCATGTGTGCACCAGGATTCATTCTTCGTTCCTGAGTGCCCGGTCTAACAATAATCAGTGAAAATTCCCACTGTCGCTTGCAAGTCTCTGAGATAAGGGGGATTTTACAACTGTTCGAGGAGTGGGGGTCAGTCTTGAGAGACTTGCTCTATCGTCTGCAATGGGTGCCACCATCTGGAGCTTGCAAGACATCACAGGATCTCTGACCGAACAGGAAGGAAACATTTGTCAAGGTGGCCAAGTTCGAAGTTGCATGCTAGTCCACAGAGTCATGGTGATAATCCACATACCTCCGCCTTCACTTTTCCCCGATGTCTCGGCTCGGAAGCTAACGCCGGCTCCTCATCCATCAGCACTCCCGCTGCCCAGCTCACCACAGCACTCGGTGTCCCACCCTCGCAGACACCGCTTGACAGCGTAACCACCTCTCCTACCGACATAATCGTAGGAGCGAGCGACCCATCATGCTAGCAGCCGAGTTGAAGCCATTTGTGTGCATCCAAAGATCCGCATCACCCTCGCTACAGAAGGCTTGATGGGGACCCCGCGACATGCAATTCTGTCCGGTATCTCAACAAGTTGTGATGAGCGATATGCACGCTTGATCCACTCTCGAGTGTCTTGGCAAGACTGGCGTTCCACCGCCAGAGCAAGAGCACTCCCTCGAGTTTGGAGAGTGCTTGCTGCTGTTACCAGTCTCCCGTTGACAAATCGTGAGAAGAGCAAGTCGTGTGGAGCCTCCCGAAGCTGGCATCGACGCTCGGTCGATCGATGGTCAAAGATGTGCGAGGAATGGTCACGCGCGCGGCGAAATGCCCGGCGTACGGTGTTTGTAGACGATCGACAAGTCGGTAGTCCGTCCATCAGCGTTTCCTCATGACACCTCCGCTTTCCCACCAACGCCCCTCACAAGCTTCCTCAAACTCTTCTTTCTATCTACTCCGTCAATGATAACCTGCTCCGGTACAACTACGTAACCATCTACAGTGTAAAACCCAACTTTCGAGCCATCACCTAGAAGCACCGGACACCCAGCATAAGCGTTACTTTCCGCGGTCGTCTTATTCCAAGGTCCGGTGAAAGTCACACGCTTTGCTTGCTTCCCAGACTTTTTCTCCGTTGTGCAGCGGTTGTATGTCGTGAGATCCCACAGCTTGTGCAGTACTCGGCTGCGCACTATGATTTCGTCCGCTGTCCAGGTCTTCCAGTCAATATGGCTGTCCTCGGCTGTGATTTTGGCGGCGTAAGAGGGCTTACGGCCTGCAGCCCCGGGATACTCTTCTGGGAGTGGAGGAACGAATGAACCATCTTCGATGCCTCTAGAAAGCATCTTCGCACCGTCCTGACCCAGCACCTCAATCATCTGCTCCAACCCAGCCCCTTCAGGAACCGACGCTTCAGTCTGATCCAGGATCAATCCGTGATCAAAGTGAGTCGAATGCATAGTCTGCAACGTAACGCCAGTAGTCTTACATCCATTCAGTAAAGCGCGCTGGACCGGTGCAGCACCACGAAACTCCGGTAGCAAACTCGGATGCACGTTTAGACCTCCATACTTGGCTCCTTCGAGCAATCTCTTCGGGACCAAGAGGCCGAAGGAGACTGCTACGATGAGATCAATCGGCGAAGGAGGGCTCCATTCCTTCAATTTGTCGACTTGATGGAGGGTCACGTTGAGTTCGGAGGCGATGCGCTTGATGGGGACTTCGCGGGTGAGGTTCCTTTTGACGTGGCCGCGGCCGCTGGGTTTGTCTGGGCGGCAGAGGACGGAGATGTTCGCGATCTTGTCTGGGTGGTTTTGATGGAGGTTGTGGAGAGCGCGTAGGGAGAAGATGCTGAAGGCGTCGGCTCCGCAGAAGAGGATATTCAGGGGCTCAAATTGTTTGGTTGTGGCCGTCGAGCTCCAGCGGCCGAAGCTGGGACGATGGCTGGTGCGGATAGCATGGTGGATGTGCCTGGACCGGCGTAGGGCAAGCAGCATAGATGGCTCTTTGTCGGCGAGGTCGCTGGTCTAAATGTGATTGATGTGCATCTCGAAGACCGTGTTGATGGGTAGTCGCGTCGATTTGGGCAGCCGTAGTGATTCGCCCCGCTCCCGCGCCGCCTCCCGGCGAAGCGCTGCAGAGTGACGTTGCTTCTGTAAACACATGTCCCGCATCGTGCCTTCTGGATATGTGACAGACAAGGCTGCGAGCTGTACCTAGCGATAACACCACGTTCGTTGATACTCATTGAATGAGTAGACTACATGACACAGCCTCACGTCTTCAACAGACGGCAGAGGTAAGCTGGACAACGCTCACGATGCAGAACGGCAACATCCTCCAGATCCCCTTCCGCCGCACGCACAACCTCCTCCTCTCAGGCCCGATTAAGAGCTATATCGAGACCAAATACGACCAACACCCGGACACTTTTGCGAGAGACTTGGAAGTCATAGACCAGTTGAGGAAAGATGCAGTCAATGCGCTGGAAGCGCACAGCAGTGGGCTGCGCAAGCTGCAGCAGTATGCGGCGCAATTGGTGTATATGAGTGGGAAGTTTCCTGTAGATGTACGTATACGACAGGAGTATAACAACATCCTCTTATAATATCTTGCTATACTGACATATACGTGTTGCTAACATGGTGTATGTATACAGATCGGAGCAGACTTCACCTGGTACCCGTCCCTAGGCTACCACACGACCCACGCCCAAACGGAGAACAATCTCCGCTTCGAGCTTGCCAACGTCCTCTTCAACCTCGCGGCCATGTACTCCCAGCTCGCCCTCGCCTCCAACCGCGCCACCTCGGACGGTCTCAAAAGCGCAGCAGCTAACTTCTGCTTCGCCGCTGGCATCATCACCCACCTCAAGACTTCCATAATACCTGAGCTCCGGAGCAGCAGCCCACCAGAGGACATGGATACCCTCACACTCGAGGCGCTAGAGAACCTGATGTTGGCTCAAGCACAAGAGTGTTTCTGGCAAAAAGCAGTGAAAGATGGCTTGAAAGACGCGAGTATAGCGAAGCTTGCAGCCAAAGTCAGCGACCTATACAACGAAGCTGGCGAATGGGCGGTCAAGAGCAACAGCATAACTTCCGAATGGATCCACCACATGAACGCCAAACACCACCACTTCGCCGCAGCAGCACAATACAGAGCCGCCTGCTCCAGCCTAGAACAACGGAAGTACGGCGAGGAGGTCGCGCGGTTACGAGACAGTCTGAATTGCGTCAATGAAGCGCTGAGAGAAACCCGCTACATTAACCGAGCCGTGCAAGGTGATCTCAACGGTCTCAAAACAAGAGTAAGCGAAGACCTGAAGCGAGCAGAAAAGGACAACGATACCATCTACCTCATCCCCGAACCCCCGAAGTCCGAACTCAAAGTCATCGACCGCGCCAGCATGGTCTCCTCCCGTGTACCCAAGGAAGTCAGCAATTCCCAAGAATTGCTCTCAGACCGCGGAGGCGACCTCGGCCGCCCTCTCTTCTCCAAACTCGTCCCTTACTCCGTGCACGTTGCGGCATCGATATACGCGGATCGAAGGGATAGACTGGTAAACCAGACGATCGTGTCCGAGCTGGAGAATTTGACGACGAGGATACACGAGTTGCTTTCGAGTCTCAATCTCCCCGGATCGCTGCAAGCGCTGGAGAAACCTTTGGGATTGCCTCCTGGACTTGCGAGTCATGCCGAGGAAGTTCGGCAGGCGAATGGGGTTCATAGGCTCCATGCGGTTATTGCCGATACGGAGAAGGTGAAGGCGAATGTGAGGAATACTTATCAAGATGGTATTGATCTCTTGCGAACTGAAGCTGGGGAGGATGAGGCTGCGAGGAGAAAGTATGGGACTGAGCGGTGGAGTCGGCCTGCTGCGAAGGATGCGCAGCCGAAGTTGTACAGCCAGGTTAGTGATGTTGAGGGGTATTTGAAGCAAGCGGATAATAGCGATGGGCTTGTGCAGAGTAAGCTGAAAGAGAATGAGGGGTTGATCAGGTTGCTGGGTGGTACGGATAGGGATTTGGAGGATTATGTCCCTTCTAGCAGACGAGCGACTATGACGGCTAAGGTGGAGAGGGAAGCTAATATGCTCCGCGCAACGCTCAATGAAGTCAATCGGCTTGAAAGTAAGAGACGGAAACGGATCGAGGAGTTGAGGGAGGAGGCCAAAGAAGATGACGTTCTACCGGATCTGCTGAGAGACACGTCGAGGTTGGAGAGGGAGTTCCCTATGCAAGCTATTGTTGCTTCGCAGTTTGAGCATCTGTTTGATGCGAGGTTGAAGAAATACGACCAAGATCAAGCGGACCTGAAGAGAGAGGGCAAGGAGACAGATGCCCTTTGCTCCCGCATCCGAACGGCGAACTCCTCGTATCAGGCCGCTAAGCAGGGAGACTCATCGAGTGCGGAGCGGGAGCAGGCGTTGCAGAGGCTGGAGAACGCTTACGCGAGTTATAAGCAAGTCCTGCGCGATCTCGACACAGGGAGGAAATTTTATAACGACCTCGGCGCGATCGTTACACGCTTCCGAGACGAGTGCCGGAATTTCGTGTACACCCGCCGTACGGAAGCCCAGGCGCTGGAGGGGGATTTGAGTAATGCGATGGCGGGTTTGCAGTTGCAGCAGCAGAATACGCGGGATTTGCTTGCGCAGAAGAATGCGCAGGCTCAAGCGCAGGATCGGAGAAATCTGCATCAGCAGCAGCAACAGCAGTACACCCCACCCACGGCTCAGATGCGGAGTCCGCAAACACCCATCCCGGCACCTACGCCCCAGCGCCCGCAAGCACAGCCGCCTGCTGTGGCTGCTGTGCAGAGTCCCGTCCAACAACCACAGCATATGGGGCCGACGACTTGGCAGGAGGGTATGCCGATTGTCTTCGGTAACGGCGGCGGCGGGGCAGGAAAGTCTGCGGGTGCAAATGGAGCGGTGGATGGGCGGTGGGATCCTAGTAAGGGGGTGAGGTTTGTGCCTCGATAGATGGTGATGATGAGTATGTAATCATGAAGTACATTGCAGCAGAAACGTCCTGACATTGGGGTCGGTTGGCTCAATGGAAGACAACTGGGTTCGTCGGTCCACCGGTCCGTCCCTTCGCAGATTGGGTGGTTTGTCTGTGACCGCGTTCGCGGCTACGACAAGGTCGAGAACAGGCAGCGTCTCGGCTTGCCGCACGCATTTTCAAATCATCATGCTGATCTGGTATCCATGGACTCGACGCGATCGTAGGAGGTACCACGCAGCAGCTTCCTTCGGGGGCGACCGACGCCGCACTTTGATGAGTCACGCGTGTGTATACAGCTTAAGTCGGCGTGTTGGCTGTCTGGCGTGTAGGCGAGACTCGACTTGTCGAGTTAAGTTCATCACAGGCGAAAGCCTACAGGCCCTCCTACCTCCACAGAACTTAGAAGACCGTACTCCCGGCTACCCGGGTATGATGATCCAGGAGATGTCTTCATCCGATCGAACTCTCTTGAGGCTGGCACCTGACGCATCACGTCCGGGCGCCGGCGAACTTGTGCGGGGAATGTATATCGTCTGCACTCTGCGGGGTCCTTGGGCCGGTGGAGGTGTGATGACAAGCTCTGGCTCGCCGGTGAAGATCTCGCTGAGGCGGACTCGGAGCACGCCGAGGAAAAGTCTAATTCTGCGTGCATATGAGCTGTTAGCGCTGTTGGCGGAGGTGTTTGGCCATACATTAATAACACGGTCTGTGAAGCTATGATAGCTACAATGCGCTCCGACATCAGTTTCTATTGGTTGATGCCCGGATAGTGTTTCGTTCGCGGCTATGAACCGCATCTGCCAGATGGTGCTTAGCCGTCGGACGCTTTTGTAGAATGCTTCGCCGTGCTTGCAAAGGTTGACTGGCAAGTATGGCCTATGACTTTGAAATTTCGTAGCTGTGATAGCTGCTTAGAGCGGGTACGGCATCTTCAAGATTGGGCGCGAACGAGTGACTAGTACTCCTGTCTTGTTACGAGGCACTGCTGGTACCTGTTCGGTACCAGGCAGAGCGAGGTCGTTGGGAAGGTGGCTTGAGAGCGTGGATGCTGTCTGCACCTACCGTATAGCTGTATACCGACATTCGGGGACTGCAAAAAGCCGGTGTACCGTTGGCTCAATCATGCCAAGAGGTGGCGGGCGGCGGCGCTAAAGGCTCGCGAGTGTGATCTGATACAGTAGAGCGCCGGTGATATGATAGGAGCAGTGTCTTCGGTAGGCTGTCGTTCACCTTTCGGAGATCTCCTACGTGGCGTGTTAGCACCCATGGATCTTCTCACCGCTTTCGTCTACCTAGGTAAATGGTTGCCGACAGTGCGCAATTTGGCGATGTGGTGCCGCTGGGCTCATCAGCATCTCAGGTTGGACGCTGGCTTCTAAACTCGTTCGCCGTATGCCGGTGGCGATGTCAGGTTCCGTCCACTCGAACGGGCTTAGTATGAGCGAGCCGAGGCGTTGCGCACGTGTCGTCGACTGCATTAGCGGAAGGTTTGACAGACTTTCCAGATGCCAGTGACGTCGTCACAGAGTGCCAAACAGCACAATGCATGGAGTAGTACTGGACGAACCTCCTGCCGCCTGCTTGAGTCTTCGGAAGCGACAGATGGGGCCAGATCGTCATCGCCGTGAGAATGAGGTTGGCAGTATGTTCTCGTGCGGCGTAGTCGTCGATCGTTGTTGGCAGGATGCCTGTGTCGGCGGCGGACGTCTCGACCGACAGACCTACCAGCTCCGATTACGACATAGATAGAGTGTCGGAATTCCAGTCCCGCAATGGTTGATCCATCACGATTTGCTGCAGAAAGATTCGGTGTCCCTGCGGGATCAGTCATTGCGACCAAACCTGGAGAGCCAGATGATCGAGAAGACACATTTAGCAAGTGATGTCGGATTAGCCTCAGTCTTACGGAAGGACGGCTTTTAATTATAGGACCTGAGTCATCGACCGAAGCCTTCATGTCCAGATATGCCTCGGTAGTGCAAGATTTGATTAATCTACTGGGATGAGTTAAACGGTGCCAGTTGCAGCGGCGGAGAAGCTCGACATAGCGGGGTATCTAGGTTCAACACGTCTGCGATGTACGCTTGGCGGCTTTCATCGAAGTTCTGAGATCGCGCCGGCACAGTAGCTTCGCTACGAGCTGCTGGTGGTAGTGACAAAAGGTATGCACTAGCCACAGTTTCATCAGCACGAGGATGCTTGCAGGTGGGCAGTATGGTTGTCCAGTGTGCCGTTTGCTTCGGCGCTCCTGATGACAGTCCCGTGAGGCAGAGCCAAGCGACGACCGTGAGAGAGGAGAGATTGTCGAGGCGTGGAGGTCAGTCGCAGCATAACCCTCAGCAGCGCAATATTGAATCGCAATCCTCCAGCGCCCACTCACATACAAGCAGACAGTAATCCACAACGGAGCCCAGGCCGGGACTCGTGAGTGAGCCTGTATGCAATGCAGGATTCCCCAGCTATGTGATGGCTTGGTCAAGCCTGTCCTCAACTGCAGTAGTATGAGATGTCATCGGTGAAGAGAGCGTGCCCGGTACCGCATGCTTCCAAATAGATCTCCGATGCAAGACTCGCACCCGTCGGACACTTCGACAGGAGGAGAGATCGAAAGAGGTGCGTTGTCCGTTTCAGAACGACGGTTCTGTTGCAGAGCCTTGCCATCGTGGAGCAAGCTTGAGACTGTGGCAGCCTTGCGGTGACGGCGAGGAAGGTTTTCGCCATGAAAACTGACAAATTGAGCTCACCTTGGCGCAAGTGTGGCTCATGAGAGTCATGGGGGTGTAGTCAAAGCCGAGTGGTCGGACCTGTCAGCACCTTGTCCCTGCAAAGCATTCCCAGCTGCCGGCCTTCCGCTCGGTAGCGCGTAAGTACCGAAGATCACTGGGATTCGCGGCATAACGCTCGAGATGCCAAGGGGTCGCTCTCTTGGCATGATGCCAATGTGGAAGGTGTCAAGCCAAGTGTTACAGGCAATCTTCAGCACGGCCGAGAGATGGTGCCCGAAGATTGTTGTGCCTGATCGCTCTCACAAGCATCAAACATCATGAAGAAAATGGGCGTATGCGATTGTAGAAACGCAAGATGACGATTGCGTGCATGGCCATCGGTGGGCGTTCGAACAAGCTTTTCCGACGAAACCAACTCCGCAGAGTAAGCGCGCGTGAAGATGCCTCAGGCTCGCCTGAACTGCCTGCGAAAGCACAGCCGTTGCCTTCCATCTCATTCAGACTTTTTGCCACGTCTCCATTGCGGTGACCGCCGAGCACGCGACATGATTGCCGGGGAGGCGCCGAGATGGAGAGTACCCAAAGAGAGAAAGCAGGCGCATATGCAGACATCGCCAAGAGGACAAAAACGATGGCTTTATAAGCAAAAACGACCGTTGATCACCATAGGGCAGTGTCAAGCCAAGCCTTCCCGCTCCGCAACTGCCAACCGCTGAGAGAGTCCTGAGGCAAGCTCGCAGTGCCGCTTCTCCCGAGATTTAAGCTCTCAGGGACCCCGTTCCCGAAGGCATCTTGGCATTGTTGTGCAAAGACACCGTTCACGGCGACATCCCACATCCTGCCAAGCATCCATGCGACCCAGAGACAGTCGAGACTCTTCTGTCGAGCGCAGATCGCTATGCATGTACTGTCTTGGCGCCCCTCTCGTAGACGTCGCGAAGAGAAGGAGGCCCGGCGCAGATATGCATGTTCGTAGTCAGCCAGCAACACTGCAAAAGGTCATCGCTCTCCTTCTGAGTTTCAAACTTTACGCTGCACCTTAACGTCGCTCCCCAATCTCTTTTCGTTGGCTCCGACTTTACCCCTTGGGTCTGGTCTTTTAACTACAGCACCTGTTGATCAGAATTCCTAACAAACATCTAATAATGCCTCCCCGACCAATACGTCCCAAGGACGAGCCAGCAACGCCTGATGGCATCGATGGCGGAGCGACCGGCAAGGCAGACAAACGGCGGGCAGTATCGTCTGCTTGCATTCCGTGCCGAAAGCGCAAATCAAAAGTATGCCGTACGGTCATCCCCAAAGCAGACACGCCAACTAATCCAAGCACAGTGTGATGGCGCGACGCCGTCCTGCTCGACCTGCCTGGCCGTGTACCGCACAGAGTGTTGCTACGACGCGGACAGCGACCACCGTCGGAAAGGCGCCCTCAAACGCGACATCCAGTC
>JAKLLW010001859.1:0-11111 GCA_022814695.1 Neocatenulostroma microsporum | reverse complement strand
TTCCGCGCCTTCATCAACCTCTTCTTCGTCTCATCGTCTGCTCGACTGGCCTCCTCTTGCGACACGAGCAGCTTCGTGTGCCCATGAACCGTGTTGATCGTCGCTCTCTCCGTGTTCTTCGCGGTAGTACTGTATGTGACCTCATTCATATCCCTCCCGCAATTGGCGCACATGCCCCCGAACTGGACCTCATGCTTGCAAGACTCCTCGATATCTGCCACATAGGTCGGACCACGTAGCACCTGACCGACCCGTATCTCGAATGCCGTCACGTCGCCGACGAGATCGGTCTCGAACTCGGCAAAGAAGTCCTCCGGTCTCTGTTCCTCCTCCCCTGTGTCCTTGTTCTTGACAGATATTGTCCCTTTGTAGCGATACCTGAACAGCGCAGTGTTTGCCTCAATAGCTTGGCCATCTTCCACCAGCAGCTTCGTGACCGTGATGGGGTACTTGAGGCTGGGAGGAGTGGAGACGCGCATTGGAATGGTTGTTTGGGTTGTTCACATTCTACGGTTGTGGTTTGGCGCTGATGGGATATAAGGAAGCCGATGGATTGTCACATTCACACCACATGTCACGCAAGAGGCACTTTCATCTACGAGAGAATCGCATGACTACTGCCAGGTGCAAGGTGAACAGAGGTAGGTGAACTTTCTCGGGGAGTTTGGCGGTGGTTATTTGTCGCGGATTTCGACGTTGGAAGCGATCGGAGTTTCGTTTCTTTGACCTTGACCGTCAGGCGACTGGAAATTTCTGATTGTTGAAGATGGTGAATGGCGCGTGGTTGCTCTGTTCGCGTTTCGAGCTTTCGGCATTCTTCCAATGTTTTGGGCGGGGAGCTCATACTTATAGCTTGGAGAGGGCGATGCCGATGATCGCATCGGGTCTAGCGCCGGACCGGGCCTTGGCAGCACGTGCACGTCCCAATCTGCGTGTTTCAGCCTTGAGGCACCGCACAATGAACTTCAAAGGGACGTGTTCATGATAGAGCTACATACGTCGCAATAGCTCCTTTGGTGCAGCCATGCTTCGATCAGATGATGTGTGCTGTCTGCTGCTGTCGAGCTGTAATGTCCTACTCTAGCCTTTAGGCGACCCCGCTCATCGAGGGACAATGTAAGGCAATTCACATGCTTCAATCACCGTTTCATTCACACGCTTCGACAGTGTGAATTTCACAAGACCAGTATCGACGAGTAGCCTCTGAAACTTACTCAGCGTGGTGAAGTTGGTGAAGTTGTTTACCGAAGCTGTTCGCCCCCCCGAAGACTCTGGTGCTTTGTGGAGCTTGTCGGGCGATACCAGGACCTTAGGGACCACACGAGAAGAAGAAGGGTGGAAAGCTCAATTGCACCCAAGCCTTGCGCTGATATGGCGGAACAAGTGGTCAAGATCGCCGTCATAGGTGCCGGGACCATTGGCCTCTCGTTTGCCGCACTGCATCTCACAAAGAACCCAAGCTGCAAGGTGACCATCTTTGACACGAGACCGGACCTACAGGAGTATGTCCAGAAAAACCTGCCGGGCTACCTCGTCGATGTCGAGCGGCAAGGCTGCATGAAGCGCTTGTCGTTTGCCAGCCAGCTTGAAGAAGCCGTCCAGGAGGCCGACATCATACAAGAACAAGGCCCGGAAAGCGCAGACTTCAAGACCGCCATCTGGCCGCAGATCGAACAGCATGCTCCTGTTAATGCCCTCTTCTGGTCGAGTACTTCCGGCATCCCAGCGAGCGTACAGTGTCAAAAGATGACGGACAAAACCCGTCTAACGGTCGTCCACCCGTACAACCCACCACACATCATGCCTCTCCTCGAGATCGTCCCATCACCGGAGACATCGCAGGAAGTCCTAGACCGGACGCTGGAGTACTGGCGTAGCTTAGGCCGAACACCTGTAGTCATGAAGAAAGAGTGCACCGGTTTCGTAGCGAATCGGCTAGCTTTCGCTCTCTTCCGGGAAGCCTGCAGTCTCGTTGCCCAAGGCGTGGTAGATGTTAAGGACTTGGATGAGATCGTGAAAGCATCTATGGGCCCACGATGGACTGTGGCAGGGCCTTTCAAAGCGTACCATGCCGGTGGCGGGGAGGGTGGGTTAGCGAGTTTCATGGAGAAGATTGGCGGGACGGTGCAAGGGTGTTGGGATGCGAGTGATGAGGATGTCAAGAATGGAGGAATCAGTGTCGGCGGATCCTGGCAGGAGGATGTGTGCAAGCAGACAGACGCCGCGTACGGTGTTGTTGATACTGCTGAGAGGGATCAGAAGACAAGAAAAGTGCTTTCAGCTGTTGGAAGGACATGAGCGACAAGCGCTTTTAGTACATTGGGGTAACCTTGCGCATTATAGCACCATCTTCCACCTCCGATAGCAATACATCTGGAAGTCGCTGCGGACAATGCCACCTCTATCACTTTAGCCGCCCACCGAATGCGTATTGCACGAATGACTGTGCGCTTCTAGCAGCCATCCCTGGCCCAGCGTTTTCTATAACCTGAGATCATCCTCACACCCGCAGTTGCCGCCATCGCAAGGACAAGTCCAGACTTTGTCATCTTGTGGAGCAGCCTCGCGCTTGCACCACATGTCGCCGACAGGACAAGGATCGGTCGAGCTTAAGCCATCTTGCGGCGGCATCTCGAGTCCGCGACCTGGTCCGCATCCGCACTCCTCACCGGTCTCGGAAACGCACGCCAAATCGCACATGCGAGGAGCAAGCTCACGCTTGTCGTCCTCGTCGCAGTCGGTACACGGGTCGCCCAAGCCCTTACCATCTCCCGGATTAGCCTCAGGCCAGTTGGGCCTGTCGCACTCCTCACATGCCTCAGACATGCACTCACACATGCGAGAAGCAGCCTCGCGCTTGCACCACATGTCGCCGACAGGACAAGGATCGGTCGAGCTTAGGCTATCTGGCGGCGGCATCTTGAGTCCACGACCTGGTCCGCACTCCTCACATGCATCGGACAAGCACAGGCACATCCGGGAAGCAATTTCACGCTTGCAGTGCATGTCGCCAGCGGGACAGGCATCGGCCAAGCTAATGCCCTCTTGCGGAACTGCAGTACGCTTCGCACGCGGTCCGGTGGAGGTCGTAGCCGCTCCAACTTTCAAGGCAGGGATCGTGCGTACAAAGGTGGTCTTAGCATTACCAGTCGTGGGAAAGGTGACGGTAGTGGTGATCGAGACTGCTTGAGTGGATGGGGCCATGGTCTTGGTGTCTGGAAAGTCTGGTACGAGAGACGTTGACGTGGTGGGCGAGATGGTGGTCGTGATCGGCACTCCTGGAGTAGATGGCGGCATGGTCTTCGTGTCTGGAAAATCTGGAACAAGGGACGGTGAGTCTCCCTGGGTAGATGGCGCCATGGTCTTAGTATCCGGGAAGTCTGGCATGAGGGATGTCGACATCGATGGAGCCATGGTCTTGGTATCCGGGAAGTCTGGGGTGAGCGACGTCGACATCGATGGCGACTTGATGGCGGATACTGCACGAGTAGAGGAGATGCTGCTGCTTGACGAGGTGGGCATGTAGCCGCAGAACTTCCAGCACTGCCAACTCATGGCACGCTTGTCGAAGTCGATCATCGGGCTCGAGAGGTTGCCGTAGCCTGGGAAGACGATGGGAGCCGAGCTGTTACCGGTGCAGTTGACCTGGCTGTACAGCACTCGTTAGCCAAATCGGATGCCCACCTAGCAGCGAAGGGCACTTACTCGTAGAAGAAGCAAGTCATGCCCTTGTCCGGCCCGGCAGAGGAGACATTCTTGACCATACCCTCCGGCATCTCATTGCCTATGGCGAGTCAGTGACCGACAGAGAGTAGGTTGTATGGGTAGTGACATACTGCAGAATCCAGACACCTGGCAGAGATTGAGACCATCGCCCTTCCAGTTGTAGTCGTTGGTCATGTAGAGGCAAGTGTTTACCATCGGACCGCCTTCATCCCGACCTTCGATGCCGGTGGCGGTGGCCAGGCCGACGGCCAGCAGAGAACTGGCGGCGATGGTGAGAACGCGCATCTTTTCGCTCTTGGTGGTTTGTCTATCTCGGTTCGTCGGAGCTGTCAAGAATATAGGAAGCACCGGACCGATGCGAGTCTGTGTATTGGTGTAAAGAGGTAAACGAGTGTTGGGGTTGAAGAAAAGATTGGTTGAGGGAAAGAGCCAGGAAGGTACGCATAGAGCAGATCGCACTGACACACGCTAGTCTAGGCAGCCTTCACTCAAGACAGCAGGCACGGGGTCGGGCCAGGGGGCCGAAGCAAGCAGGCGCAACCACTACCCTACCCGTCACAGCCATCAATACGCCATACCAATCTCAGGTGCATGATCAATAATTTACAGTTTTGAAGGGCGATGAAGCCGCCCGAGAACATTTTCTGATTGCAAGATGATTGCACTATGTTGTGGTACAGGTCGGCGTGGTTCGCTCCTGCAGTTTCCCGACCCCTATGTGGATCCAAGCGTATGGTATCAGGGATTCGGTCGATGATTTTGTACAATCATCGTCTGCTGAGCTTGTCTGAGCAGCGAAGATTGTAGTGAATACTGGATGGTGAGGTATGATCTTGCTAAAGTATTCAGAATGCGATACTGGTACGGTATCAAGCCTATCCAAACGCCGTGGTATCATGTTCCCAAGCGTTACAGCGGCGTCCCATATCCTTCCAGTAGCATTACGCAGTTAGACATCCACGACATCACACTAAGCCTCAACATCAACCTCCCTTCCCCGTCCCCGTCCAGTACCACCCCTATTCCTCACAGCACCCGGCCGACTAAGCGTGTACTTCGCAAAAGCCCTCGCCAGCGCCTTCTTGCAAGAAACTTTCTGGCTGCCTACGAACGAGTCGACAGCGACAGCAATAGCGCGGTCGATGTCTCCGCTGTTGCAATACTCGCTGAGCCGCATCTTGGCGAAAGATTCGGAGATACGGAGGATAGATTCGAGATGGCGGACCTGGAAGGTGTGTTAGTAAGGGATGAAGGAGGGAGGAGAGGGTAGGGAAAGGGCTTACGGTGATAGGATACGCTCCTGTAGCGAGAGATTCACGTCGCATATCGGCGAAGAGCCTCGCAATCTTGTCTTGGTCGATTTGGTAAAGCTTCGGTCGACAGTGTTCGCGAGCGTAGAGGATGTACTTCCTCAACAGCTCCTGCGGGATAGGACTCTCCGGCTTCGTGGGCGCAGAGAAAGCGCCATCGACATCCATCTGACTTTCTTCTCCCTGCGTAGCAGCAGTGGTCTGCGTCTGCGCTCCGAGAGAAGAGCTCATGACTGGATGAGCGCGGCCGTGCGAGCTGACGACGAAAGTGGCTAGACGTTCGTCTTCTGCTGGATCCACTGTATCCCGTACCACGCACAAGATATCGAAACGTGAGAGAATAGGTTCCGTGAGCTCGACGTTCTGGCTAAAGGGTACCGTGCCGTTGTAGCGGCCTCCGATAGGATTGGCGGCGGCGATGACAGCGCAGCGGGCTTGGAGGGTGGTGACGATACCGGCTTTGGAGATGGAGATCGTTTGCTGTTCCATTGCCTCATGGATGGACGTACGGTCCTGATCGTTCATCTTGTCGAACTCGTCGATCAAGCAGGTGCCTCTGTCGGCAAGCACCAGGGCGCCACCTTCCAGCGTCCACTCTTGTGTCATGGGATCACGACGAACACTGGCTGTGAGACCGACTGCGGACGCACCTTGGCCGGTGGCAAAGACGGCACGGTGGGCGGTATTCTCGATATACTTCAATACCTGCGATTTGGCGGTTCCTGGGTCACCGAGAAGGAGAATGTTGATGTCGCCACGGATGGAGTGCTTGCCTTGAGCCATCTTGCTTACGCCGCCGAAGAGGGAGAGGGCCACGGCGGTCTTGATGTCTGTGTGGCCGTAGATGGAGGGAGCGATTGAGGCGACGACTTTCTCCACGATCTTGGGGTCTCTCGACAAAGCACGGATCTCACGTTCGTCTGCCTCAGTGAGACGGAAGCCAGCCAGTTGGTCGTGCGACTTGACGACGTGGTTCGCCTCCAGGATAGTGGCGAAGACTGGGAAGCCGTTCTTGTTGTTGAGCTGGGCGTCGTAGTTGTTGCGGTAGACACCCGTGATCTCGACTTCCTCTCCTGGCTTCGCAGAGTCGATCAGATCCCAGAGCAAGATCACCTCGCGATGCCGTGGAAGACGACCAGCAGGCACAGTTCCCGGCGACTCTTGCAAAGTGAGCTTCTGGTAATTGCGGTAAACTGTCTTCTCGCTGTTGAGCGTGAAGGGTCCGCGAGACTGGCAATTTTGGCAGTAACTCAACTTCACCTCCGAACTGCTGTCCTGCGGGAAGGGACCGAGTGTGATGCCGCATTTGGTGCAGTCGAACTTGACGTACTTCAGCTGCGGGAAGACGCCTGTCCTGCGAGTGACGACGCCAGAGACACGGAGCAAGCAGTTGAGATGGCTTTGCCTGAGCTGGCGCAGAGTGTACGAGACCGGCAGGTCAGTGATGCGGACGTGGAGCTCGCTGTGGATGCGCTCGTAGTCCGGGTAGTGATAGAGCGTGACATCCAGCGCAACAGCGTCGAAGATAGGTAGGATCTCGGCTGGTACGTTGACCAGGAAGTAGGCCAATGTTGGCTTCGACTCCGAAAGATGGTCCCAGCAGACTTCCAAGCTCTCAGCGTTGACCTCACCAAGCGTTCGGATGCGAACACCATACACAGACGTGCCGTTGCTGTCCGTGTACTCGGTCAAGAAGTTCTTGAACTCGCGCGTGATGGTCTTGTGCACAGCCGGCTGAGCGACCCAGTCGGTAAGCGAGGCTGCCTTGACATCCGCTAGCGCTTCCAAAGAGAGCTCCTCGTTCATGATGTCCTCATGCATGATCTCATCGTCCTGCTCCTCATCATACCTGTGCCGGCGTCTCCTTGGCTGGCGAGTAAGATCCATAACATCTTCATCCTCATCCGGCAAGAAAGCGGCCGGCATCTTGCGCTCTCTGGCCAACTCTCGATCTCTGCGGTTGAGACGCGCTTCGAGCTGTCGTCTCGCCGCGACATCCAGCTCGTCGTACTCGCCATCATCGTCAATGTCCGCTCCCTGGTAGCCTCTGTCATCCGTGCGGTCGTAGTCGGCGTCGAAGTTGTCGCCGAAGAGGTCAATGCCTGCATCGTCTTCGGCCATTTCTTCTGCATCGTCCAGGTCGTGGATCAGATCTTCTTCTGGGTCGAGATTGTCTTCCTCTTCGATGTCGTCGTTTGCCGGGAAAACTGGTGGTGAGGAGGCGGGTGCTACATCTCAATTAACATTGCACGATTCCTCGGAGTCTAGCGATCGACTTACGACTCGATGGCGGTGCAGCAGCTGAGGAAGGCGTGTCGTCCTCATTGTCCCTGGCACGTTTCCGACCGCCAGCCGCTGGACGGCCACGGTTTGCTGCAGACATGTTGGATCGTAGTGGTGAACTGTCCCTGTTAGTCGATATCGTCTTGAGATCGCTAAGGAGTGGTGTACCTCATGATGTGTCTGGGTGTTGGAAGTGGGACAGGGACTCAGGGCGCAAAGAAACGCGAACGCGTCCAGCGCGTAAGTGCTTGCATGAGGGAACGGGCCGAGCCGTAAGTGTTTCCAGCGACGCGTCGAAGCTCTCGACCATCAAGCAACTTGCGACAAACCGTCGAGCATCTCATCGACATCACCTCACACCTTCACACTGGAAGAGGACAATCGTGGAAGCCTGAGTACAAGATGGCCGCCTCTACTGATGCCTCCCAATCCACGACCGCCAACAGCCTCCACCGCACGTCCAGCGTCGCATCCGAGTCCTCGCACACGTCCGTCACAGCACAAGACTACATCGCGTCACAGCTCGCGCTCGAGAGAGAAGCACGTGAAGCGCTGCCATATCAATTCAACACATGTACTAAACCGCTTGGGCCGCTCAAACAAACAGTATTCGCGTGCCTAAGCTGTTCACCTCCTCCGGCATCAAAGCACCAGCAATACGAGCCGGCCGGAGTATGCTATAGCTGCAGTATCAGCTGTCATGGCGAACACAATTTGGTCGAACTCTTCACCAAGCGCGACTTTGTATGCGATTGCGGGACGACGCGACTAGCGAACAGTAGTACGCCATGCTCGTTACGGCATAATGCTGAGACAGGCAGCAAGGGCGGTGTCGTGAGAGAAGGGGCGCGCCAAGGCAACAAGTACAACCAGAACTTCGAGGGCAAGTTCTGCGGATGCGGCGAAGAGTATGATCCGGAGAAAGAGAAGGGCACTATGTTCCAGTGTCTTGGTTTGGGTACGGTGGAAGACGGCGGGTGTGGAGAGGATTGGTGGCACCCAGAGTGCTTAATGGGTCTGCCTAGAATCATACCTGAGGAGAAATCGAAGATGGAGCAGACGAACGGTGCATTGGAGACGGTCAAGGAGGAGGGCGAGGACCAAGCGAGGACGGATGAGGCCGCGAATGAGGAACAGCCGTATGTCGATGAGGCACCTCTGCCGCCTGGCTTTCCGGCTGAGGACGGCTTTGAGCACTTGATCTGCTACAAGTGCGCGAACGCTTTCCCGTGGATCAAGCAGTACGCTGGCACCGCTGGCTTCCTGCCTGCTGTCTCTGCAGAAGGCCTTCCAGCCACCAACGGCCACGCTGTCAACGAGCCTACCGTATCGTCCACCGAAGACCTACCGACGAAGAAGCGCAAAGCCGAAGACGAAGCAGAGGACTCGCAAGACAGTAAGAAAGTCAAAGCGGACGCCGAGCCAGTTCAATCAAACGAGCCAGTCCATCCTACCGCAGCCGTTGTGCCGCAAACCAATGGCCAAGCTGCCGCTCCAAAGCACACCACTCTCCCACCCACACCCACAGGCAGTGTCACCTTGTTCATGAAGGAAGACTTCCGTGACCGCCTCTGCCGCTGCCCGGAATGCTTCCCACGTCTCTCCAGACACCGTCAGCTCCTAGAAGAAGAAGACGTCTACGAACCGCCCGTCTCCGAATCCGACGCCGAGTCCAACGCCGGCCGTAGCGTCAACTCCGGCAGTATCCTCGAACGTGGCGAAGCCGCGCTCTCAGGCATGGACCGCGTGAGAGCTATCGAAGGCGTCATGGCTTACAACCACATGAAAGACAAACTCAAAGCTCTCTTGAGGCCGTACGCAGAAAGCGGGCAACCAGTAGGAGCTGAGGACATCAACGCCGCGTTCGCGAAGATGAGGGGAGACGATCAGGCTATGCGGGAGGCGGCTTTGGGTGCTAATAGAGGCGGTGGTGGTGGCGGTGGCGAACCTGACCACAGGCGGGAGCAGGGAGGATACTAATCCGAGGGATGACAGCAGTCAGCAGCACCATCTTGGTGTGTTCATACGGAGTGAGGGATGTAGGATAGCATACACGAACAAACGTCACCAGTACCCAAGACATGAAGAAATGAAAGCAGTCCTCCGGCGTGCCGGTTTGCCACCGGTCATAAAGAAATCTCCTCCTCACCAAAGTAGTTCTTCAACAGCCTTGTGAACCCTTACCCTTCCATGATATCATCAAGCCCAAGGAACCACACTCCACATTCACCGACAAGACCCCGTTCCGAGTCGTCGGTAGGCCCTACTACAGACAATGCACCATGCTGGGAAAGACTGTTAGCGTGGAGCTCACAAGACGAAGCGACGGCTGGTGGTGGCCGCTCCTCGGTGTCGTTACGTTACGCGTACTGTGCAGGAGGTGGCCATGTCTCAGCCTTGCTAACTACATAGCAACCACATGGTGACACGAGCACACCCACCCTAGAAAATTCCACGCGGCGCGCCGAGGGAGCGAACGAAAGGACACCGGCGCACCGCGTAGTCACTGCTGCCACGATGGCTCGGTGGGTCATTATTGCGAAAACGTGTTCGTATGCACTGAGTGAGCTCAGATGCTCAGTTGAACAGCACCTCCTGTAGCCTTACAGAGTCCTCCCTGCGCAGATCTCCGAGAGATCGAGAGCAATGGAGATCGAAGAACTGCTACAGTATAGGCTGTACAGCGTGCACGAGCGCACAAGATTGCCACATGTCACATGTTCTCCGGGAGGAACAACGCTCTGAGAGCTCCCAAAGGGCACCAGAGTAGTCATTCGAATACCGCATGACTACCGAGAAGAAGGTGTTATGGCTATGTTACACATTCACAGTCAAGCAGAAGTTCTTCCAATCCGCGAAGATGCTCTCCCTCAGCCCTGAGCTCTTACCGCTGGCGAACTCCCTCTCTAGCGTACTGTACATTTCTGATATCCGCTGAAAGTACGCTTTGCCGCCATCATCGCCGATTGCTAATAGCACTTTGCTTAAGAAGATGCTTGAGCGACTGCAGGCGTCGGTATGGAGACTGCGCTTGTTATGCTTCATCTCGTCGTGGAGAGATGTCAGTACCTCGAAACAAGCGTCGGCGTCATCCGGTACTGGTAAAGATTTGGCCTTCTTCGCGGTCTTGAAGTATCTCACCAGGAGGTCGAAAGCTTTAGTGGCCGTGGGCTTGCTCTCGGTTGTTCGCACCAGTACCGTTACCGGGAGAATGATATCGAGAGCCAGTGGATTCGACGCCTGTTTCCTCACATAGATGGACAGCAGATCAAGCACTCGATTCTTAAAATTGATGACATTGCCTTTAGCCTGTTTGTTCGCTTGCTTCTTGCTGGCTTCCTTCTTTCGTTCCTTGAAGACATTGGTGAGGTGAGAGTCGAATGCTATCATCTGATCGTCGTCGAGATCAGAGCCGTCGTCGTCCGAATCCTCAGGGTTCATGCCAGCGTTGCCGAGAGCATCAGCTAGCTTGCGATCGAACGCTGCTTCTTCGTCGTCAAGCGGGTCGTCATCTCCCGCTTCGCTTCCCGCTTCGCTATTGGAAGCGCTGTCGTCCTCAGAGGAACTACCGTCGCTTGATCGGCTCTCATCGCCACTGGGAGAAACGACCTCCTCGCCGTTTACAAGTTCCACATCCGACAGATCGTCCACATCGATGGCGCTCGAATCATCGCCATCGCCATCCTCCTGTCCTGATTCATCTCCATCATCACCATTTGCGAACATAGCCTGCTGGCCTGCCGAATCCTCTTTTTGGGACAGTACCTCAAGGAGATTCTGCAGAGATTCTGC
>JAKLLW010001858.1:0-11124 GCA_022814695.1 Neocatenulostroma microsporum | reverse complement strand
GTCCTACACGACATCACCGTTGGCAGCAACCCGGGCTGCAACACTGATGGTTTCGCTGTATCGAGCGGATGGGACCCTGTTACCGGTCTCGGGACGCCGAACTACCCGGCCATGCTTAAGCTATTCATGAGCATGCCGTGAGTGCGGCTCTCGTGATGCAAGATACTGATGAGGTGTATTGATAAGATTGGATGAGATTGTGGCGGCTTATGAAGCGTCAGCCAGTAGCTTGTGTTGTTGAGCTACGTAACGAGCACATGAGTAATCTATGGAGCTTCTGAGTTTTGACCGAACCTCACTATGCCTGCCGCAGTCATCAGGTCTTACCAACGCCATGTCTCGCAATAGCATTGTACCATCGACAATCAGAGGTTGATGTACTGTCGGTGGCGTTCTTCGTGGCCATCGGCTTGGCAGAATGATCCCACCGCGAGTTGCGGCTGCATCTGTCAGCTATGCTCATATGATATATCAGCCACCAACATGCGATTACAGTCTGCATATCAAAGGTATAGCTGCTGCAAAGATGTATCAGATCGGGAGTTGATGGACTGTGTATCTCGGGGTTTGCGATGAGATCCATCAGATGCCGAGCGGGATCTCTTGCCCAAATGGGACAGCCTTCCTTCCCAAAAGCTCCTACACGACTACAAGATGCACAGAAACGCCCGTGTATGCACCCATGGGCCTCCGGAAAGCTTGCACCACGTCCCAATGCCGCGGTGGGCGGCTATATCAACAGGTAGGCCAAGTTCTCGCTCTCTTCGTCCTTCTCGTAGTCCTCACCTCCCTCGTCTCCTCCAACCTCACCAGCGCTGCTCCCGTGCCCTTAACCTCAGACAACAGATCTCCAGCAGACGACTACCTAGCTCGCAGAAGCAACAGCAATAAGACCACTCCACTTGCTAGCCTTTCCAATCCCGTCTTCCGTCACAATGGGCAAGCCAATCCTCCTCCACTGCGGCAACGACATCAGATGGGACCACGACCTCTACAAGACGCTCCAGAGCAAGTTCGACATCGTACGGAGCTACAGCATGTCAAGAGACGAGTTTATACAGGCACTCAAGAGCAAGAAGTTCGGCGACTTCGCTGCCATCTACCGGCCTTTCTGGGGCACGGGTGGTGAGATGAGCCCGTGGAACCAGGAGTTGATGTAAATCTCGCCGTACCATACCACTTGCCATATCTTGAGCATTTTGCTGACAATCACCAGCGACCTCCTCCCCTCGAGCTGCAAAATCTACGCCTCCGCCGGTGCAGGCTTCGACTGGGTCGACACAAAAGCCCTCGCCAAGCGCGGCATCATCTACTGCAACGCCGGCGCCGCCTGCACCGAATCCGTCGCCGACGTAGCCATCTGGCTCATCCTCTCCGTCTTCCGCAACCTCAACTGGTCCTCCACCGCCGCCCGCAGCTGCGATCCAGCGAACTGGAAAGATGCCCAAGCCATCGCCGCAACCTGCCGAAACCCACAAGGCCACAGCCTGGGTATAATTGGGTTGGGCAAGATCGGATTCAGGATAGCAGAGAAAGCGTCCAAGAGTTTCGGGATGAAAATCCTGTACAATGATATCAGACAATTACCCAGCAATATCGAGAGCCAAGTGGATGCGAAGTTTTACAAAAACCTAGACGACATGCTCGCCGTCGCGGACTGCGTATTGGTCGCTACGCCTTTCGGCGGCGACGCTCTGCTCAACAAGGAGAAACTCTCTAAATTCAAGAAAGGCGCTAGCCTCATCAACATCGCTCGCGGGAAACTCATCGACGAAGCTGCTCTGATCGATGCTCTTGAGAGCGGACAGATCGGCGCCGCGGGTTTGGATGTGCACTTCGATGAGCCGAATGTCAACCCCAAATTGGCGGCGAGGAAGAATGTGGAGATGTTGTCGCACACGGCGGGAGCGAGTATGGACAGCCATATTGGATTTGAGAGGTTGGGAATGGAGAATATCTTGAGCTTCTTTGAGACTGGGAAGGCGATCTCGCCTGTGAATTTGCATTTCTTCGATGAGAAGGCGAAGCTATGAGGCCGTCGTAAAGCTGTATGATCTTATTAGCAAGACACGTTTCTTCTTTCCACCAACCCAAGTTGTTCAGGGATCCAGTGTTCGTCATACACTCGAACTGGAGCAAACGGTGAGGTCTATGAAGGCGATCAAGGCAGTCGCCTGTCGTTTTCAGAGGCACGGCAGTGCAGACTTGACCTGTGATGAACTCCGGAAGTCCGTCTGGCCGCTGGCAGGTCAAGGTTGGTGCGAATGCCGTTAATCGACTAGACGACGCTGCCTCGTAGGTATGTTGCTCAAGGGTACAAGCTTCATTACACTGTCAGACATCTAAGGGGTATCTACAACTGCCCACCCGTAATTATTGCTACATTCTCCTGGAAACTTTCTACGTTCCTTGCGCGCTGCTCCGACTGATCTTTCTGGCGGTGATCGTAAGAGCATTGTTCCACTTCATGCCAGCTGAAAAGTACCTTTCAAACCTCCAACCTTCTACAACAGCCCAGCAAAAGCCGCCACACCAACCGCACCCATACCCATTACCATCTGATGAGCCGCGCCGGCAGTTGAGGAAGCATCAGCCGATCCAGCCGTGGACGAAGCGAAAGTAGCGGATGCAGCGCCTGTGATTGAGTAACCAGAGTTTGAACTCGAACCTGCAGCGGCCGCCTCGGACGTTGCGCTCGAGGCGGCGGTGGTAGCTGCAGCCGCGGCATCCGTGGTAGAAGAGGTCGTCAAGACTGTAGAGGACGTGGTGGTCAGAAGGGAGGTGGAAGAGGTAGTCGTAATGACAGCGACGGAGCTCGAGCTCGTGCTACTACTGAAAGAGCTTGGGATGGAGCTGGAGATAGAGCTGCTGCTAGAGGTAGACGTACTACTACTCGTCGTCTCCGTAGTCGAAGAAGTAACGCCCAGGACGCTATTCGCAGCGCTTTGGACCGCGCTATTTGCCGTGGACAGGCTGCTGAGCTGACTGCTTAGGCTGCTTGCATCCGCGCCGGTAGCAGTGGCTGCGACGCTGGCGACTGAGGCGAGGGTTGAGCTGGCTCCTTCTTCTTGGGAGGAGACGATGGAAGAGAAGGCTGATGAGCCGACGCGCGACGCGATTTGGGAGAGCCGGCTGGCGTCGGGGGCTTGGGCGTAGATGGTGGCTGCGAGGGCGGAGAGGGGGAGGATGGAGGCGCGCATTGTGAGCTTCTCGGTGGGTTGCAACGTTTGTCTATGGAATCTGTCGTATATGCTGTGATCTGCTGGCCGTCTAGTAGAAGTCGCGGGAGTGGTCTATCGCCACAGATCTGATGTGAGCAAACCAAATGCGACGGCTGCAAGGCCCACGGTATACTTATCACTTCGTACTACCTCGTCATCCCACTATAGCCTTACCGCCGATCAAGGCTACGCGTACACGTCCCCTGCGCTGGCCTGCTGCAGTATAGCAGAAAGCATGTTTCCGGGACAATCTCACAGGGCTCTCGTCATCATTGGCCGTGATCCCAACGGCTGCCGGCCCCATCAAGTCCGAACAGGAAGAAGTGCCAACTACCGTCGCTTAGCGAGCTGCCGGCATCGATCTATACCGACCGTAGCAAGACGATGCCGAGAAGAGGTGTAGTCGGCATCGCAGCCTTGCCAGCTGTAGAAGTTGCAGAAGAAGGTTTTTGCGCGAAGAGTTCCGGTGGAGAGCGCCGCCAAGAGAGATCGGATGGAAGCGTTTCCCTTGCCGAGGCTGTCAAACTTCACTTCACTTGCACTACTTGTACCTCCTAATATTGGTCGTTCCTTCTCGTTCTAGAAATCCGAACCTGTTGGGAGACACCACACGGCATTATACCAGACTGCGATGGAGAGAGCATGGCACAGACACGCAAATGGACAGTACGAGACTATGTACCCTTCTCCGCTACGGTCGGCAAAAGAAGCATTTCCATGCAAGCAGGTTCAATGCGATGTACTCTGATTCCCTTCCGGTTGCGCATCTTTGACACGCTGTCGCATGATGACTTCTGAACAACCTCCCTCGGCGTGATAGCAGTTTCCTCAGCATCAAGCTCTCCACCGCATGCGATGGGAGCCTCCAGCTACTGGTTCTCATCACTCTCGTTCGGGTCCTCGCAGCCGTACTCGTCAGGATCCTCGCCGATCACCTTGAGGAGGTCAAACTTGCGCTTGTTGACCTTGGCCTTAAGTTCCTGCCTAAAACCAATCGGTGTCAGCGTCAGCGGAAGTTTCGGAAAGCCAGAGGGTCTCGGACGTCTCAGTACACGTACGCCTTATGGATGGCTCTGAGGAACTCCTTCCTTTCGGTCTCTTCGTGGCCTTCAGCTTTCTTGCGGTTGGCAAGGAGGTTGTTGACGGCGGTCTTTTTGCCCTGGAGAACTTGCTGCAGCATGACGTAGCCAATCGCGGCTTGCTTGATAGTTGCGCGCTCGGTCTTGGACTCCTTCGCTTTCCGCTTCAGCTTCTTGACCTTGGCTCTCATGTCCGCCAATTGCTTCTTGGCCTCTTTCATGTCCAGCTCGGTGTACTTCGGCTCGTCGTCGCCCTGGAGAAAGACACCCAGCGCCATACCTTGAGACACTCTCGCACCAGTGGGCTGCGGCTGCGGCCTTGGCTTTCGAATTGGCTTCTTCGTCTTCGCTTTTACACCTCCTCTCGCGCTTGCTTTGGGGGCTTTCGAGACCACACGAGCCGTGCCCTTCTTCGCCGTCGAAGTGGCCACGACTGCTGTCGAAGGCGTCATGAGTACTCTTGGTCTTGGGTACACTTGTGACTACGAGCAGACTCTGATGCACGGAAGAAGTCTTTGCAGCTCCGGAGATTTCTTACAACTTCGTGGGAGAGGCAGGAACATCTTGTTGCGTAAGAATGACGACATTCAACCCGTTTTGCAAGTGAGGCCGGCGGAAAGCGGAGGTTTAAGACATGATTCACAACATTCACATTGGTATTTGTACGACGTTCTCTGGCCCTCGCAGAGAGAGAGACAAGGGTGACGTACTAACCCAGCCTTGGAATTGCGGGACATGCTGGGGAAATGGACGACATGATACATCCTTGAGACGCAAGGAATATTAGTCTGACTTGCAATGGTCATATTGGTGATACGGACGAGAACTACATTGGTGACTAATTGAGTGTGTTGACAACTTGTGCATGCTCTCGAAAATTGGGTGACAATGGGACCAGAGCAACGAATACTTTGCTGTTTTCTGTGATGAGATTTGCAGAAGCGGCTGTTGTATGAGTCTACGAGTGTCCATCAAGCGTAGCGTAGCAACGCTTCACTCATCGAAGTATCGTACCGCCTTCGCCTACCACCTTCGCCGTGTCACCTTATCAGACCGACTATTAGTAACGCCCATCAGCTTACTGGCCTTTACCTTTCTTACCCCGTGTATCGCCCTTTCCCTCCGCATCGCCCATCTCACCGTCCGCATCGTCGGTCTTACTCTTCGAGTCACCGACAGGCTTCGTCTCAGCCGCATCGTACTTGGTTCTGTTCATGGTTAGCCTCCACTCTCCACAAGAAAAGAGAGCATCAGAGAGAGAAAAGGGACTTACTTCTTGTCAGGCACATAGTCCGCACGCCCATCCACCACTTCCGGATCCCGCTGACGCTTCTGCGCAGGCCTGAACGTAAGCGGTGCGGACGAGGGCATGGCGAAGGTACCCGCTGTCGCTGTAGTCGTGGCAGGTGTCTGCGGCGCTGCTGCATCGGTCTGCTTCTTGTCCCCCTTGTCGGTGTCGCTTACGACCCCAGGCTCCGCTGCCATCGCGCTCTTCTCAGTAGTCTTGGGTTTCTTCGGATCGGCGGTGAAGGTAAAAGGTGCACTGGGTGGCCCTCTGATAGGAAGGGGATGCGTGTGCTCTCCTTGCGGAGGTACCCCATTCCCCGTTCTCGCCGCCTTCCCATCGGTGGTCTCTGGCTTACGCTGGACTACGGCCGAGGACACGCCGAGCGGCTGCTCTAGATGCTCCTTGGAATTGTCGGTAGCAGTCTTTCCCGCATTGAGACCACCGGACTTCAAAAGCTCGGCTTCCTCCATAAGCTTATCATCCTTCTTGCTCGCAATTGAGATGATCTCTGGCCCACTCCCTTGCTTGTGCTTCGTTGCCTCCCGCTTGGAGTTGTCCTTCTCCGGTGCCTCCCCTTCACCCAAACGTCTGCTCTTCACCCTGCTCGCAATCGACCCGGCGGCACGAGCCTTCTCGATCTCTTGGCTGGTCTTCTTTCCCGCCCACTTTTGCCTGGCCTTATCGAGCGGAGTTTCGCCTTGGTGGGTTGTCTTCGCTACACCAATCCCGGGATGGCCTCCATCGCTGTTGCTATTCTCCTGCATGAGTCTGATGTTCTCACTCCGGATCCCACCGCCTTCCAACCAGATAGAATGACCCATCTCCACCCCGGCTTCGGGCTTTCCGCCAAGCAGAGCACGGAAATAGCTGAAATTGCCACGCTCGTGCAAATCTAGGAAGACATCCAGCACGAGCTTGATGGCGATGGTGTACCCGCCATCTTCGTTCTGCGAGAAAGCGGCTGCCCAGTCTGTGTTCTTGAAACTGGCGTGGTGGATCTTGGAGGCTGTGTGAGCGATGTGCTGGTGCGGATCTCCATGCTCACCAGCGAAGAGCGGAGTCTCGGCGATGTTCTTGCCATCATCAGACTGTGTGCAGAGCTTGAAGAGGGCTCTTAGTCTCGCTCCTCTGTTCTTCTTCTGGAGATAGGCGATGAGCTTGCTGCGGAGAGCCGCGTCGTCGTAGCAACGTTCTCTCCATTCCTGCAGCAGAGGTAGAACGTACGAGCTGCCGAGCCAGACCATTACTTCATCGTTGTCCCATTGGAGACGATCACGGCACGCTTGTACGAAACTGTGCGCGACAAAGGGAAGAAGCGACATGGCATTCTTCGGATCTTCGCCTTTCTTGCTGATTTTGAACCTCTCGCCGCCCTCCCAGCGCCTCAGCGTCTCAAGACTGGCGTTGAAAGGCAGCTCCCCCTCGCTCTTGAGCTGCTGGAGCTTGCGCTGCGCGGATCTACTGGAGTCCGCCTCAGCAGGTGGATGAGCCGCCGCAGAAGGGATGGGAGTAGGTACAGGCTTGCTGTTTGCAGGCTTGCTGACCGTCTTCACGCCGCGTTTGAATTCCTCAAAACCGTCTTCCCAGTTCTTCAAGCTGTTCGGCGTAGCATTCGCCTTCAGAACACCGGATTGCTTGAGCTTCTGCAGCATCTCCCAGCGCTTCAGTGTACTAAGGTCCCCATCAGCGGGCAGATCGCCGGACTGTTGAAGGCGAGATAGCTTCTCCTGTTGGTTGCTGTCGACGTCCATCTCCATCTCCGCATCCACGCCAACAGCTGTTGGAGTACTGTCGGTACCATTACCAGCTCCACCTTCAGCCGGAGAAGCCTTCTTAGGATGCCTATTCGATCTCTTCGCAAGCGCATCGAAGCCAGCACTCTCGGGCGCCCCACCGTTCTCCTTAAGATGCGCCAGCTTCTTACTGTCACGCTTGCGTTGATTGCGGATCTTTGTCGAAGTCTTGCCGCGGCCTGGCCCGGGCATGTTGACCTTCATTGAGTCGTCTGACGCAGCTCCCTCCTCTGCATCCTGCACGTGCTTCTCCAAAACGCCGTTGGCGATCGCGGCGGCGGTGATGTCAGCAGAAGTCATCTTCATACTCTTCTCGCCCTTGCCCGTAAGGTTGAACTGCGATGGCGCATCCGCACCGCCGTCCTCGTCCATCGCCATATCCAGCATCTCCTGGGCTTCTGCATCCTGCCGCTGCTTCTGACGCCTCTTCTTCTCCGCCTTTGACTCCTTGGGCGTCTCCTTTAGCTCCTTGCGCGTACTACCGCTGCCTTCTTGCGCATCAATATCTATCGCGTCCACCTCCATACCATCCTCATCATCACCCCTTCCCACCGCAGTAGCCGCCGGAGTTTCTTTGCCCTTGCCAAACGCCTGGTAGAGAAGCGCTTCAGTCTCTTCCGCCATTCGCGCCCTCTTCATCCTTAGTGAGCGCTTGTTTTCGAATGATCCTGGCAAACCCATTTCGCGCATCTGGTCCTTGATACCGCGGTCGCCATCGTCGCTTTCCATGTGCTCGTCTCCGCGATCTGCAGCATCCGGAGCGTGCTCTGGGACGTGCTTTGGTGCATGCATGGAGTTCCTCAAGGTGCTGGGATTGCGGGGCGCGTACTTCGGAGCAGGTGTAGTTGCGTTTGTGGCAGATGCCATGGTTGCAGTGCTTGAGGGAGCTGTGCGCATCTCTATCTCGGAATTGGGTGCGGGCGTGAGCGTGGGCGCAGGTGTACCGACGTCCGCCGGAGCAGCCATGATCGTCGCGCTTTCTGTCCAGACAAGGTGCTACCGAAACGGGTGGACTTTGGTGTACGGAGAACGATTTGTTGAGAAATGGTAGGATCAGAAGAAGAGGTTGCACTAATAGAAGGCAACAGTTCATAAGTCCAACTTCTCGAGAAGGATGAATTGGTGGGGCGCAGCCTATCCCGATCGGGACAAGTGCGGGGGGTTTACGGGATGAACTGAATGTTAGAAAAGCTTTGCGGAGCGTGAATGATACTTACTGCGGATGCGCAAACAGCGCGTTTGCGCGTTTGAGTCACAGCTGCATCTTACTGGAATCATGCTCTTTGGCTTTCGGGCTGGCCAATAGGTTTACGTCATTCGTGAAGTGCGCAAGGCTCGGGGACAATGAACGTTGCCGCATGCGCCTCCCACAATCGCAGCCCGTTCTCAACCTTCGAGCGACCTGTATAACTGCTTGATGATCGCAAAGCTACCCCGAGAGCTTGTCAAGATCTCGTGAACTATCTCCAAACATCCATGCTGTTGTAAGGTACCGAACGACTGATACAAGAGCTCCAGTGTCCATAGGGGTTAACCAGAAGGCGGCAAGCATTGCCACCGACCCTCAGTGAGTTTCAGCATACCCTTAACCCACAAACCTCCCACGCCTCCTCCTTAGCCACCGCCTGTCGACCGAAATACCTCTTCATCATCGCCACCACGAAGATCTTGTCATTCCCGCTCCAAGCATCTAGACCCATGCCTCGCATGTCTTCTGCCCGAATCTCTATACCGCCTTCTTCCACGCCTTCCTCCGTCTCATCATCAGCTTCTTCCACGATGTCTGCTAGCGACTTGATGATGCGCGATGTCAGACGATGGAAGTACGCCGTCAACACCGTGGCCGTTTCTTGCGCTTCGAACATCTGCTCATCCTCGGGCCCAGCATGGATAGAAGATGGCATTGCATCTTGCAAACCAGGTAGGTCTGCTAGGAGCTCGCGGTCCAAACGTTCTTCGTCGTCAATATCCTCTGGCTGAGTAGCAGAGCCAGCGGAGGCCCACCAGACAAAGCTGTTGTACGCCACAGCCGTCCAGCTCTGCGCTTCAACAACTTCGTCTTCACCATTGCGCAGTTCCTCTTCTTCCCCTTCTTCTGCGAGGATGTGCCGGCTCCCTGCCATGAGCGGCGCTTCCTCGTCCTCCCCTTCGTCTCCTTGGTGGCCAGCCGGACCGTCTCGATCACGTTTCCGGGCAAGCCGTAGCCGTTTCAGCTCGCTTTTGAGAAGACGGTACCGGCGCAGATCTCGCTGCGTTGCCTTGACGATCTTGCCATCGCTCGTGCGTAATCTTGGCCATCTCCGCTTAGATCCAGGGGCACCAGGTGCGAATTCGACAAGCAGATCCCAAAGCTGACTCTTCTCGCCTAGAATGTCGTCTGTGGTCGTTGCGATGTAACCACTGGAGAATGAAGAGAGGCTAGTGATATCTGCTATGCCGACGCTGAAGACTGCATGTATCGCTCGTAGGTGCTTGGAGTCCGGTGGGAGCACGTCACCCATGTCCTGCGGGAGGGAAGAGAGCACGGAAAGTAGGTAGACGGCATTGCAATTCTGCTGTACCGGTGCTGAGCCAAGAAGTAGTATCCTTTGGCGGAGCAGCGCGGCGCGATAGAGTGGGAAGATCAATGGGCCGAAGGAGTCCAGAAGGGCAGACGTGTAGAGCGCTGGGTGGTCTGATGCAACACCCGAGTCGACTAAGAGGCCGGCAGAAGATGCCCGCTTGCTCTCCAGACCGGCGAGTAGACTCCCCCGCCTTTCTTCGGATGCTGAAGCGCGTGGGTCTTCCTGCCCATCCAAATTGCTAGGCGCGGAGAGGCTGTGTTGCTCCCAGTACTGTTCCAACGCTCTCTTATCCGTGCCCTCGCCTTTGCTGGCCAAGTCTTTGGCAAGGCTCCTTAGTGCTGAGGCGTGAAGCCAGCTTTTGCCTAGTCTCCCGCCGCTGCCATGCTTGCCCAGAGGCACGAGCGCTCCTACGGCGCAGAAGCGGGCATTGCGGTGTGCGGCGTCTGCTTCTCCCTGCGCAAAGGCAGCTATGCCTGCGTACTCTTCTATGTCTTCGTCGTCATCCTGGGCGGCCTTGGGCTTTTCAGGCCGGTGGATGAAGTAGACTACATCCTCTTTCACTGCATGTAGGCCTGAAGGCAGAGCTTTATACTCTACGCCCGAGATATGCAATGTGGGCGGATAAGTGCGATGCCAGGCTAATGTGTATCTGAGTGGGACGGTACGGTGTCAGTGCAAGGGAGAGGGGGAAGGTGAGGTGAGGTTGACGCACCCCACCTTTTGATCGAAGACGACGTGGAAGAGTGCGGCAATGGGAGGTGTGGAAGACTGCTCCATTGCGCTGGGTATTTGGTGCTCCTATAACAAGAGGTGAGACGGCACCGTGTCCTCGTGTTGCGAGTGAGGATGCCTGAGGCCGGTTTGTGGCCTGAGGCACGCCAAGATGAGACGAAATCTCTTCGCACGTATTCACTGTAGTTTAGTCACTTACAACAACATCAATTTATCTAATTGCGCATACAACTATATCTTCCTAAACGAGTTATCTAATAACTCTACTCTTATAAGCGTCGTAATAGTTATAAGCCTAGATACGTATTCTTACTATAATAAAACGACGTAAACAAACACGTTTACAAACCTTACTAACGCGTTCCGTCCGACTAGCTAGTAGCGGCCTATAGCGGATACCTCTAGAAATAATAATAATAAATAGTAGAGCGAGTACTCTATTATCGA
>JAKLLW010001857.1:0-11128 GCA_022814695.1 Neocatenulostroma microsporum | reverse complement strand
GACATGCCACAGCGGACTTGGGAGCGACACTCCCGGGACCTTCCGATGGGATATATCCGACACTTCCAACTTTCTACAAACAACCATCTGGGCGTGGAGCACGTCCACGCGACCCTGCAGAGCCACTCTCCGGACATCGCTGCCCTGCAGTTCACAACAATGCTCCGAGGCTGCGAGGGCGCAGGCGACTTCAGGGTTGTCGTTCGGTGTCCCACAGTGGAAATGATGAGGGAGACTGCGTCGGAGGTTGCCAGGACCTTGAGGAGATTGTCGGTTCCGAGAGAGATAGCGATGGGTGGGATGAGTAGTAGGGTTTTGTGCGACTATCATGTTGAGATCATTAACGTTGAGATCAGTATGCCAGAGGGCGCCTGGGCTGAAGCCACCGTAGTGGCGAGATCATCCGGGAGTGAGGATGAAGATGAGGGGGTTTTGGACGAGGAGAGCGCGGCTATGGAGGCGATGAGGAGGTGGAGGTGGCCGCGGTAGCTTGGGAGGAGGATGGAACAGTGTCGACGGTGTCGACGGAACAGTGTAGGAAGCTTGGTTGTGAGTCCATGAGGCGGCCATATGATAGACAGAACATGTATGCCACTCGGTGGGCACGAGCCTATGCCATCTCTTAGATCCGGCACTCTCAAAAGCTTTTGGAGATGGCGGTCAGGTCGTCGAGCGCGTGCTGCTCGATGTGTTGTTCACGGCGCTGCCGCGGTCGGTGGAAAGTCCGGGCGACGAGTCGAGGACCGAGGGTCGGTGACAATGGACGTGGCCGTGGCCGCCCAGCGTCTCGAGCACGCGAACTATCGAGAGAGCGCTTCGCAGTAGATAGATGCCACCTACGATTTCTGGAGATATTCGCAAGATCTATGCAACCGACGGACGACGCTCATGCCTAGTATTTCCTACTATTCGAACTCCAATAACCGTCTAGAGGACAATATAGTAGCCGGTTCGAGGTGTTGACTTTTGGAGAAGGCGGCCATGTTCAATGTTACCAAGCCTCGGACGTGTGGTACATACATTCCATTCGCTGCGATGCCTGTAAAAATCAAATCATGTCGGTAATGCGAGCGTGCAATGTCAGCGCAAGGGTGGCGACCTGCCATGTCTTAATCTCGTCTGGACTGATTCAACTACGCCAAACTTCAGCCATTGCGTCAATATGGTAGCCAGTAGCGTGCAATGGCATGGCCGGTAAATAATGACCGACTGCTAAGCATCGATATTCAATGCCTTCACTCTGGACTTGAATAGACAGTAGATAGCAGAGAATGCTTCGTTCCTTGAATCAAAGACCTGCTCGCAGTGAGCTCCCATTCGTCGCGTGTCTATGATCTATCGTGTACCATGCTACGCCCTAGCGTTCCAAAGACTGGCCGCTCGCAAGCAGCTCGATTCGTGTGAAGGAGATGCACCCTAGTATGAAACCTGTTGCCCAACTCCATGCCGCTCGTAAGCAGAGCTCATATCTTAACGTTGCCAACTAAATCGATGCACCCCTGCAACTCCCTCTGCATATCCTGCATCTGCCTTCTCAAAGCCTGGTTCTCGCCTCTCAAGGATTCAGCAGTCGCCCATACCGAGCTCGAGCCTGAGCGTACACTTCCTCTTGCCACCCCAGGCCTCTCAGCACCGCGGTTCTTACTCGAATTCGAAGCCCAATCCTGCCCATCGTACGCAGGCGTAAGCGTCATGACCGGCGGTGGCGACATCGGCGGCTCTTGGCCGCCGTTCGACATCACAGACTCAGCATACCCATCTATATCAGACTCGAAACCAGAGTCACTAGCACTGCCTCCACTGGCTCTCTTCCTGCGGCGCGGTGTATCTTCATTATCTCCCTCTGTCGACTTTCTCGATGATTGCCGAACAAGCTTCACAGTAGTAGAACTCTTCTCCCTCTCCGCAGCCTCCATGACCTTCATCTTCTCCTCCGCCAACTGCCCAGCCATCTCCTGCATTGTCAGATTCTGCTCATTAGCCTTGTTGCTCATATCCTCCAACTGCATCTTCAGGTGTCTGGACCTCGTCTCCGCTTCCTCTACCTCCTCTTTTTGAGCGTCGATCTCGGGCTGGATGGAGGAGATATAGTCCACCTTCTCCCTGTAAGCGGTTTGCATGCGCTGGAGTAATGCGGTGGCATTGAGGAGCAGGTCGTTGAAGTCGTGGGGTGAGAGGACGTCTGCGACTGGGCCGTTTGGGAAGAGGGCGGTGTTGATGTCGATTGCGAGGATATCGTCTTGCTTCTTCGGTGCTGGTGTCGGTGTTGGTACAGTCGACTGCTTCCGAGTGAACCATCCGCCTTTTGCTGGTGGGGTTGCTAAGGTGCTGGGCTGGGCGTTCTGAGCAGCGCTTCGCCGTCGAGGACGACCTGCTGGCCGTTCAGTGAAGCTGGGCTTGTACTCCATGACAAACTCGCTTTCCTCTCTCTCTTTCGTGGGTGATATGGGTGGTGCAAGTCTTATCGGCGCCGACTCTCCACTGAAGAAATCGCCAAAAACAGAGTTTCTATTGTTCTGTTGTGGTTGTTCCAATTTCAATGGCGAAGACTCAGCACTGGTAGTGTTCAACTTCGGAACCCAACTCTTCGCTCTCTGATGCAACAAGCTCCCCTTCCGCGTCAATGCACTTGCAGCGGGCTGCGCACCTGTCACGGCCGACAACAATCTCGAACCCAATGCCGGCCGTGCTGGGGTGACAGTCGCAGCAGGAAGCTGTATGTCGTCGTAGCCGTCCCTAGCCAAGTCTACCGATTGCACGCTTTCGTCGTCGATATGCCCTTCCGATCCGTTATATGCGGTCGAGTACAACGCGGTGGTGCTCTGGTGCTCGTAGCTGCTGCTTCTACTGCTGCTATTGCTAGGCATGAGCGATTGCTGGCGCTGGTGGGAGGCCATCTCTAAGTCTAGGCTAATGGGCTGGCGGATGGTGGAGTCGAGGGAGAAGGGCTGTGGAGGTGTCTCAGGCTCCCTGGGGGAAGGAAGGTGATTGAGCGCGATGATAAGCAATGCTGGTTATCCTGAGGCGTGAAGAGTCGCACCGAGAGTGCTGGCGGTCCTGGGTGATTTTAATGCTCTGTGGCAGCCCCCTGCGATCTGCGATTCGCAACTCGCAAGTTGTTTCGCTTTGCTGACCTACAGCCCAATGCAGCTTAAGGTGTCAGCCCTGCAGGGAGTGGAGAGATTGGAACGGCGGCGGCCCGTCGCAATGTTGAACCCAGATCTTGCGCGATTGGCTGTAGACGCGAAGCAATGCAAAAGCAAAGCAGAACGATGTTGTGCGACAGAAAGATGGTGAGGATGCAAAGCAAGCTCAAAGTGCCCGGACAATGCTGCAGATGTTTATGAACAGAAAATGCGGTGGCTCGACGTGCTGTGGAAACCCCTGCCACCGAAGCGAGCCCGTTACAGCATCCCTGCCACACATCCTGCGCCAAATCTAGCGTCATCACAATCACATGCATCGATCATCGTAACAGTGTAACACTGCATCTCGGTCACGCTCGGGCGAAGCACATAGCCTTACAGCACGCAGCTGATGAAGTGTGCAAGGCTTCGCTCTAGAGACCGTCAATGGCAGCATCTCAGAACGGTTCCTGACACGACGTTCCCCGGGCTGGCCAGCATGCCAAGGATACCATGGATAGCCTTGCGGTGCTGTCAGAACAGACCAAAGCTCGGTGGCGGTGAGCAGTCCACATTAACGCTCTGAAACTTGCGAAAAGGCCTAAAAGCGAGATTCAGCATTGCGACGAGTTAATTGATGAAATGTGGCGTACAGCCTTACGAGACTCGAGTCTCGATATGGCATTTCGACGCTCACTACCCTAACATAACGCACATGGCATGCTCGCATCGACCAACGGAATGGAAAAACTGCCGACCGTGGTGACGCCGTCGACAACGCATCGAGCAGCATGCGCTCGACCACCGGACTGACCGGCATACCGCTTCATGAAGCATCCCTACTCCCGAAAATTCTTGCCACCACAGGACCACAGCACGACAGACTCTGCGACTTTCTCACGGCCAAAGCTTGAAAGTCTCTCTTGCAGCGACCCGTCGAGGTACCGCGGACAGACGCCACGATGGAATGTAAAGAAGGCCAACAAAGGAGAGCGACCGGCTGTCTTGATAGAGAAACGAATGAAGCATTAACTGCTATCTGTCTACTATTTGATCGCAAGCCTAAGGTAGTGAAGGCCTTGGGTATCGTTGACCCCATCTACACCGCAAAACGCCAGAGCGAGAGTCATCATCGCATCATTGCAGTCTTGTGCGCCGGTTTCATGCTCATTATGTTCCCTCGAAACCCCCCTTCGCCTGTATGTTCAGCCATTGTCCAGAGACCCACGAATCCTGCCTGTTACGCCCGCCGTTCGCCAAAGCATTCCCGACGCCTCATCCATCCCCTTCCCACCGCATACCACCGTTAGGAAATCTACTCCAACGTCATCTTCACCCCATAAATTTGCAACCTGCCGACAACTCTACGTCGGCAGATCGGACAGTTGTCGATTTGATTCGCACAGTCCTTGCACGCAACGACGTGTCCGCAGTCGTAGAAGGCTGTCGTCATCTCCCGGTCGTAGCAGATAGTGCAAATCCCCCTATCTTCCTCAGTCACGGTGCCCTTCAGAACGAACGGCCCGTGTTTCTTCCCATTCACCCAGTGCCCATCGAACACATTGCCCGTCGCAGCCTCTGTCAAGGTTCCTTTGCCGTGGTGCTGGCCGTTGCTCCACTCACCCGTGTAAGTGTTACCGGTAGCGGCATATATCATCTTGCCGTACCCTGAAGTTTTGGAGGCGTGGAAGGAACCAGTGTACTCATCACCACGCATGGTGATAAGGTGGCCTTCGCCTTCGTAGTGGGAGCCGAGCATTTGTCCCTTGTAGTAATCCCGGCCGAGAGCGGAGATTGTGGTATTCCATTCGCGCGCTTTGAAAGTTGCATTGTCTGGGATCTGCGTGAGGGTGGGCATCTGCGAAAGGGTGGTGGAAGCTGCGAGGCCATTTGTCTCATTGTCGTGAGTTGGAGGGCCGTCATCGACATCGCTCATAATGGTATCGCCTTCTTCGTCCGTGAGTGGCCACTCTGGCGTCGAGGCGCCGCCTTGGGCTGCTAACATCTCTTCGATCTCGCGCTGGCGACGCTCAAGCTCATCCTTAATTCGTTCTTGCTCTTCGTTGAGTGGTTGAGTAGCCTCTCCTGGGTCCCTGACTGGTGGTAGCTTCATCTCCTTGTACTTGGGAAAATCCAGACCTTTCCGAATCTCTTCTGGTACGGTCCAGGACTCTTCTTTCGGCATCTCCTTCGCAAAATGCGCGCAGTCGCTGCGCACATACATCACCATGTAAATGACCTCATCCTCGCCCTGATCCTGCACGCCACTAAAGGGTGAGTCCCGACGCTTGTCCTTCTGCCTAGGAGCGTCACCTGGGTCGGTACCCTCGTGGTCTTCTACTGCTTGCTTGTGCGTCATCGCTGTCACCTTGCCGCTTTGGTAGGCATACCAATTACCCTCCGGTGCAAGACCAGGTCTGACGTAGGTGTTATGCTTGTTCGACTCGAGGTCACCGCAGTGCGTCGCAAATGCAAAGAGGTGGTAGTCGTGGCCACCAACTTTGATCGCATCATTGACTTCTACGCGATTCTTGAGCTTCCTCCACTTTCGCTTCTCGCGGTCAAATTCCTGCCTCTGCAACTCCAACGTAAGGAGGACGGGTGTCGCAATAGACGTAGGGTGCCGATCCACAGCTTGCTGTATCGAAGTCCTGTCCTTGGTCTGTAGTTTCTTCGGGCCGTACGCTGTATCTGCATCGTCATGGTACGGGCCGAGGAGCTCAAGAATGGTGGCTTCGTCGCACTCCTTGCTCAACGCCTCTGCGACCCATTTCACACAAGTCACGGCACACGACGGCGTAGGCTCGGGTGGGCGACGTCCGCGCCTATAGCCTGCTGAATGTGTTCTGCTGCACAGCTTCCACAGCAACATCTGAAGCTTGTAGACAGTTTGCGTAGTTTGTGAATGTTCCGTGACAAGCTTGCGCATTGGCGCGAAGTGGAGCAGAGGGATGAAGGCAGCGAAGTGTGGCGACTGACCCAAGAACGGTCGCAAGCCAGTCGTGGTAACGCTGTCGTTGAATTTGTCTGTATCGTCGTGCTCCCACATACATCCAGTCGGATCCTTGACGACTCGAACGTACGCCCTGAAAGCAAGCTTGTCATCCTGGAGCAGCGCTTTCCGCTGACCGTGCCGACGTGCCACGAAATCATCGCGGTGTACGTAGTATTGCCAGCCGTAGTCGGAAGAGCGCTTCGAGAAGCGATGTGCGTCTGTCTTGAACTCGTAAGAGCGCGGCTCTGCCGGGTTATACATGACGACAGTGAGCTGTGCCGCGACAGAGCGCCGCTTCTTCACCCAACTCAAATCCTCACCTTGGAGGAGCGGGAACGGCGGATGCTCGAATCCCTCGAACTCTTCATAGTCCGGCGCCTGTGTGCTCACGCACTCGAGATAGACAGAGGTGAATCCGCTGGTGGTGTTGCCTTTCGGAAAAAACTTGATACGCCACTCATAGCCACCAATACGAACAGAAGGCGACCGCATGATCTCCTCCGTGTTGGGCTCCTCCTGTGTTCCATTGAACCGCTCGACGATCCAATCAATCGTACCTTCACCCTCGCTGACGAATGCAGGGTCGTCAAGTGGGAGAAAGGTCTCCTCCGCCCAGTATTTGTAGTCTTGCGCGCTGTGCTCTTTCCTTGACTGAATGTATTCTAGCTCATCATCACAGGGTACCGTCTTGTCTTCGACTATCGGCACCCATGGGAATGGTGAATCTGCCTGCTCTTCCGCCTCGCTGTCCTCTCCGTCGCTACCAGATCGCTGCGAGGACCGTGACCGGCTCCTACTTCGGCTCCTCTCGTCGTTCCTGGGCGGGTCTGGTGCCGCAGGAGGTGGAGTGCGTGAGGAGTCACCAGCACCCTCCGTCGCTTGTGGTTCTGGTGCTGGTAAGAAGGCAGGCGGTGATTGCGGAGCGTGAGGGTGTACCGGCGGACCGCCTTGACTTTGACTCTGACTGTTCTCATCTTGTCCGTCCATGTTGCCGACGTGTTGTGTACCTTCTGAGAGCGGATGAGTGACGCTGAGGAAGAGGTCGGATGGGTGTATCGGAGGAAGTGTCGGCGGATGTGCAGCAGCCATATCCGCTGCAATCGACCGTCGATGAGGTCACGAGGTATCTCACGTGTGTTGATCTAGGTGTTGTCTCGTGCGGAGCTGGCTCGGTGGTGAACAAGTGAATCGAGTGGTGACGGCTCGTCGTCGAAGGTGTAAGCTGCTGCTTGCGGTGAATGGGATAGAGATGGTTCGGTCGATGTTGGCGAGGACAAGCTCGATGTTCTTGTGCCTGGTATTCAGTGCCTGGCTGTCGTCCTGCTATAACAATAGCAGCTCAAATATGAACTCTCGTTCGCATGTGATCTATCATCGTATCTTGGAAGCTCGGCTGTTCGCTGATGGCCGGGAGCTGTTTGTTGATGTTTCGAGGGAGACTGCGTACTAGTCGTACTGTCAGTGATATGCTACGAGTGAGATGACTGCGTTCGAGTGCTGAGGCCGCCCAATAGCTCAGGCATCAGTGAGTCTTGGTGGGTTCGTCACAGAAGACCGGTGGACGCTGTGATCGACGCGCTTGGACCCTTTTGAGTCAGATTAGCGCGTTCCGGGAGAGCCCCGCAACGTGGGCGACCCCACCTTCCGATAACGATAAAGTGAGGCTGAGACATTCGGTCTAGGCTCCCAAAGAACGTCTTCCGAACCTGCACTCACTCTCATCTTCGCTTTCCATGTCTTGTATCATGCTCTTGAAAATAAACCGAGTGGCAGATCGATAATCCGAAGTTCCGAACAACAAGTGCGGTGACTGCGGCTATCCGCGGCAGGGCGAATTGTCCTACTTGCAGCATTGTGGCGTAGTGACCACGTCGCAGACGCATGCATAATGCAGCAGCCTGCATGCATGCAGGCATAATCGCTCTCTCGTGCCTTGCGCAAGCGCGCCACGCCGGTTTAAGGCTTGGTTGAGCTGGAATCCTGGTCGACTTTGGCGAAAGTAGCGGCGACAATCAATGGGAAGACAATGGTGGCCTCGGCGTAGACCTATGATCTTCTTAGCGCTGGGTTGGGGAAGACATACCAGTCGTGTATACATACCTTGACACTGTCGCCATCCGACTTGATCTTACCCCAACTCACCGCCTCATCCGGTCTCGCACCAGCATCTGAGCCATCGAACTCGTTCCCGGTATTGATGTAGACAGCGCTCTCAGCACCGTTTCGCATCAAGTTCGCGTTAGCAATGTGATGCTTCACGATTCCACCGCCTAAAACAATCATTCCGGTCCTCTTCGCCTTGACAGCAATTGTATTGATCTTCCGAATATCCTCCACAATATCAATCCTCAGCTGCGCAGGCGAAGCTTTGAACGTGTGGAAGTACAGCATATCTCCCAGACTCCCATCCGTAAGCGCCGGACAGAAGACAGGGATGTCGTTCTTGTACGCCCAGTAATACACCGATCGCTCGTCGTTGATCTCCTTGCCCAAGCGAGCGATCACTTTACTCGGCGTCCAGCTGAACTCGTCACCTGTGCCTTTGGCAGCTTCCTGCTCCTCGAGAAGGCGGTCCAGAATCGGCATGACCCAGTCCTCGAAAGCACAGTAATTGCTATTGGGGACGAAGAGATTACCTATGCGATTCATACCCTGCTTTCTCAGCGTCGCTCCTGCGGCGGAGAAGGATCCGAGGTAGGTGGGTGCCAGGCATTTGATGAAGTCTTCCTCGACGCCTCCGGCTGTCGTTACGATGGCTGAGACATGCTTGTGTTCTACGAGCCAGCGAAGCGTTTCTCGCAGACCGGAGGAAATCAAGTTGGATGTGTAGCCTAGAAAGATGGTCGTCTTGTCTCCTGTCTCCGGATCTCGCCACTCACGCATCCCGTTGATGATTTTGGCTGCTTGACCGACAGAGGTGGCCTGGAAGCCCATGTTGAACATCTTGTCGACGAGCTCTGCGGCGTTGATATTTCGGTCCTGGAATTCATTGAAGTCGAGTCCTTTCACGGGTATGGCTCCTTCCGGTACAGGATCAGATGGTTTGAGCACAGCATCTGCAGCACTCGACGGTGCTGTACCGTTCGCCGCGCCGTTGGCCGCCATGCTATGTTGACAACTTCTGTCTTATCGAGGGGGTAGCAAGAGTTGATAGAAGGGTGTTTATCCTATGTCTTGGCGTGCAGACTTTTGGAACAGATCTTTCGGCGCCTCCCGAACACGTCTAAAGCTTCCAAACGCTTCAGACCTCTGCAGTGGTTCAAGCCCGAAGGCACTTGAGGATTCTTCTCCTGCTTGGAAATTCTGTCTCTGTACACAACTTGATTCTGTAACACTGCGTTTTGATTGAAGTCACGCGCTCCATGCACAAAGAGACGAAGAATGTCTGGAACGTTACGACATCGTACATCGACGGACCCTTGCACTCGCTTGCCCGAAACAGAGTCTGCGGAGCATGCAGGAAACCGCTAGTGCACGCCTGCTCCGGTGTCAGATGGACTGAACTCTGCTTGTTGCGTGGAACGGCTGGCTCTGCGCTGGAAACTCTGTCGCTATCTGCGTGGCGAATATACAATCACGTCTCAAGGAAACATTTCGGCCTCGCATTCATCTCAGCGGTGCTTGAACGACCTGCAGAGCAAAATGGCGTGTCGTTCCAGCCCCGGCAGATCCTCCTGTGTCTCCGGCTGTAGAAAGATAGCTTGTGCAAGGGTCGAACGGTTGGAGGCGCTTCTGCGAAATCTCATAACACGGCTTCCCATTGGCTTGTCAATTCGAGATGCAAGCATCTTGATCCGCACTAAACGCTCCTTCCTTCCGCCTAGGGGCCCACTCCACTTCTACGCACGCACAGGTGCATCTGGCACCCATGCGGCCTTGCTTAGCTCAGACGTTGTTCTTCGGCGTGGGTTCTGTGGGTGTGACTTTGCTGGTGACAATCTCGAACGACGACTGCCATTCCTACATACGAGCTTCTGAACGCGCCAAGTCGACATTCATCGCGTTCGGCTCACTGCATTGAGGTCCTCTCTTCAGTCTGGATGCTTGTCGCCCACCCGCCATCGCGACACCTGAAATCGAAGCCGTGACGTGCTTCTGCACCGCCGTCTCACCTACTGGGCTCGTACGGCGCCACCGAAAGGTTCACTGGAAAGCCAGTGAACTACTTACCAGCTTTTGCGAGCATTGCCTGGAGCGCTACCATTGGGTCGACATCTCAGCAAAAGGCAGCACTTTTGCTGCTTCTCCTGGTCAGCTGTGCCTAAGGTGGCTCCTACATCCAATCTTGCTCCACATTACGACTCCCGAGAGATCGGCCCGCGCTAGTCCGTGCCTGGCCCTGTACACCTCCAAAGCGCGCCCAAACAACTTTCGCAAACGCCTCGAAACCACGAAACATCGACCAGAACGAAGACGATTCGGCCAGAAAGCGAGAATTGCTTCTGATCGACCTAGGACTGCTTGGTCGACTTCCAGGAGCGAACACAGGACTGTGTTGCACCCGCAGGTGTTTCAGCCTTAACGTTCCTGTGGCGCAGGAGATGATGCTTTCGTGATCGCAGGATTGATGACAAGCGTACCCTAACCAGTGGTACACGATGTCGCGATATCCTCCGCCAGATTATCGCAATGGGCCAAGAGACAGGTCGCGCTCGCCGCCGCGTTTCTCTGACAGGAGAACTTCGGCTGCCGGCGTCTTCGACAATCGCGGCTTGCCAAGAAACGCTGCAGATGCGCCACGCGGGCCGAGATCGCAGTTTGACGGACCACCACAGCGCCCACCTATACCAAGCAACTTGGGGCCTGGACCCGGGCCAGGACCTCCATCACGACCAGGATACTCATCATTGAGGGACGCGCCACCATTGGGAGCTGATCGAGGAAGACCTTTTAGAGACCCGACTTTCAGGGAACGCGACTATGGCCGCGAGAGGGTGCCATCTCCACGAGAACGCACTCCTCCGCGCACGTTCAATGATCCCCGTGACTATCCACCTCGCGAGCTTGA
>JAKLLW010001856.1:0-11134 GCA_022814695.1 Neocatenulostroma microsporum | reverse complement strand
CGCTATGCCATCCGCTATGAGCAGAGTCGTCAACCATTCGACCCTTCCCCTAATCTTCATCCTAAAGCGCCTCGGTCGGACTCCGATGGTCTGACCTTGCGAGATCTGGTCAATTGTCTTGCAACCCTTGATCTGCCGCCCGTTACGGATGCCGAAGTACTCCATCTGTTCAAGGATGAACTACGGCCGGAGATGATGACTGGGCTGAGGTATGATGATATGTATGGCTTCCTTGCGGGAAGGGTGCTCACGAAACGGCAATCGCAACCTTCAACTCAGCAAACTAGCACTAAAGCGCTCGACCCCGTGGCTGGCAGAAGACGCATGCTCAGCCGTGGTATCCGGGCAGAGCTTTACAAGCTCAATGTCTACAGTGGACCAAGTGGACTGTTCAAGCCGTACGTCGATACGCCGAGGAGTGAGACACAGATCGGCAGCCTAGTGGTCTGCTTGCCTGTGGGCTTCAAGGGCGGAGCACTTGCTGTGCGACACCATGGCCAAGAAGTTGTGCATGACTGGGCTTCACAGTCAGGCACGGAGGAGCCATGCATTCAGTGGGCAGCATTCTACAGTGACTGCGAGCACGAGGTCTTGGAAGTCACTGCCGGGTATCGGGTGACGCTGACGTACAACTTGTATCTTGCTCCGGGAACAGGCCTACTCGCAGGGCGTGCGTTGAGCCTGCAACCATCCGAGCTCCCATGCTATCGCCGACTCCACAGCATGCTCCGAGATCCCAACTTCATGCCAGATGGCAGCTACCTTGGCTTGCACCTCACCCACAGCTACCCGCATGCCCATCCAGTCCTCCACCACTTCGTGCCTATGATGCTCAAGGGTGCCGACATGGCGTTGTACGAAGCGGCGTACTCTCTAGGTATGCCGTGCGCACTAACGCCCATCCGTGGCGACAACCTCCCAGACATCGATAACCTCGATACGTTTGACGACGCCTTCAACTATCGAGCCGGCGGCTCTGGTGGTAAGGAGCACATGTCGGCAAGCCTCCTCTACCCGATGGTCACGCGGCACGATTACGACGAAAACGAGTTCCGCGAGGATAGCGAACATGAGTGGGACGTCAGAGGCGAGATGGAAGACATAGAGGCAGAGGCTGACGTTGATGAAGAGGGACGGGAGTTACCATACGAGATGCAGCATCTGGCTGATCAGATCAAGGCCAAAGATCGCATTACGTGGGTCGGGCGGCGATCGGGCCATGAAGAGCTTTGTGCGGCGAAGCTTACGGTGAGTGCTCTCGTCCTTATGTTCAAGACTTGGTAGGTTTGTATGCTGACAGTGACGTGGCAGTACGGCAACGAAGCGCAATTGGAGGTTCAGTACTCACGTGTGGCGTTGGTTGTTAAGGTGCCTTCTTGGAAAGAGAGGAGAGGTGAGGGTAAGGCAACTTCGGTCTGAGCTGATGGTTGCTACATCGTGTTTGCGGGTCCGATGGGCTGATGGTGTGCGATAATTGATGTCGGTGAGCGATACTTCACGACGAGCGTTACTTCATGACCATCCAGCGGGCCGTGTGATAGCTTTCTGTACGCATATGGTAACCCAAGCTGTCAATTCAGCCAACTGCCTCCTAAAAACACAATGGACATTATCTCACGTCCAAAAGCCTGTGAAGCGCCTGCTGGTATCGCGTACAGCTGCCCATATGCGTCGGAGACGAGCAGCAGCTTGTAGAATTGAGCAAAGGACTCAAGCGAGCGAGCAAGCGATGCTGGGCCCGCGCCCGTTTCGGAGTACCGTGGTATAGATGACCAGCGGATCATACAGTAGTTGAATGCACACCTATGCTTTCGGAGAAGATCAACAAGGCAAACAACTCAGCCAACTCCGGAACTCCTGGATGAAACGCCGAGCATGTTCAACATGCATCGATCCCCATTTGGTAAAGGCTGCAAATGCCCATCGATAGGCTAGACAGCTGCTCGTCGTCATTGTCGTCTTCGAGGATCGGAAGAGGGATAAGGGCAGCAAGGCATGAACGATTCAGCGAACAAGAAGGAACCGCGATGCTTTAGCTGTGTCATTGTCTCTAGCAAATCGCATGCGCAGTAATCTCGCACTTGTTGGGGTATCATCGCTGCGTAAACATTGAAACAACCATCAACCACCATAACGCCACGCTCAAAGCAGTCTCCATTCGCAATCCATCGCTCGCCATGCGAGTAAGCAACGACGTTCCATGCGCCACGCCTGTACGTTTTGTAATCCAGCCAAGCATGCAAAAAGTCAACAAGCCTCTCCATCGCCACGCTCGTATGCCCGTAACCCAGCCAGCAAGCAATCTCGTACGCCACACCTCAGTACCCACCGCATTTCTCCAATCTCTCTAGGCTGTCGCTTACTCGTCCAGATCCATCGGCTCCGCGTCCGTCCTGGCCATGAAGTCAGAGCCACTGCTGTTCCACACCTCCTCTTCATCCTCCCACACGAACATAGTCCTACGACTGTTCGGCATCGGAATCTACCACCCGATCTTCATGTCCTCCTCGCCGTTGTATCGAATAGTGATAGTAGCCGTGACCTTGTACTCACGCTCCTTGTCCACGTTCACACTCTCCTCGAACCCAGCGTTGAGAAAGTCGGCTGGGTTGAGCTTCTTCTCGACCTTAGCCCAGTCATGGATGCCCTGTAGAAGTTTCCCAGCCCTGTCGCAAGCCGGGCCGCTCTCCTCGTGGTCACCCTCGAAGAAGACGAGGCGCGCGGACAGCCTCGGATGGTCGACATTGAGGTAGTACTCCTGCTCGAATGTGCCCTCGTATTCGGCCGTGGCGACCTGCTCTTTCGAGAGAATAACCCGGAGACGATCCAGCACGATCTGCTCTTTCTTATTGTGCGAACTAGGCCAGACCTTCTTGTTCTGGTAGAGCTGGTTGTTCTTCGTGTACACCGCATCTTTGTGGAGGTCGGGGTCGAAGTACTCATCTTGCACTAGACCGTAAGACCACGCCATCGGAAGGCTCTGCGTGTTGATCGTGTGGTGACGGAGTAGACCGCCGCGAGACACGGGGAACGAGGTCCCCTCAGCGGCCTCGAACGACTGGATGACCTTGACGTTGTCGTTCTCGTACCTCTTCTTCACCTCGTCCATCAGGTATGTGTTCTTGACGAAGCCGCCCGACATGAAGATGACCTTCGGCGCCGGCCTGCTGGTGGTCTGGCGGTCCATCATGTTGAAGACGTCCTTCAGGGCCTCATCGAACGCAGCCTTGATCTCCTCATACTTGAGATCGAAGTCAAATGTTTCGCCATCCCCGGAGGCAGAAACGTGACCTCTATAGCGCGCCTGCCTCGGAAACTTGCACTTCAACTCCTCGATTTCTTGAAGGGCCTTCCTACGCCAGGCATCGGCCGAGATACCAATCGCCTTGCTCAGCGCCACCACACCGCCTTTCTGCTTGACTTGTGGAGACTTCTCGAGCATGGTGAGAAGGCCGTCGTTGACCTTTTGCGAACCGCACAATGCGCCTGACTCTTGACGGACAGCATCCATGCTGGTCTTGGTGCTGAGTTCACCCGTCAGCTTGAAAGCGACGAGGTCTCCAGTACCTATATTTCAGGAAGGCAAGATTAGTACATGTTTCGGCAATCTACAAGGGATACAGTGAATATGCTTACCAGCGCCGAGATCCACCACAAGTACGCAGTCGCCCTTCTTCACCTGTGACCCGAAAGTCTCAGCCTGCTTGCCCAGCTTGTACATCTCGTAAGCCATGACGGAGACCGGCTCTGACGTGAGAGCGACCATCGGAGCACCAGCACCCTGAGCCGCGCGGACCATACGGCGGCGCGCGAATGGAGACCACATCTGCGGTACGCTGAGAAGAAGCTTGAGCTGCATGTCCTTGAGTTGCTCCTGGCTCAGTGAAATGTCGAGCTGTTTCTTGACCTCCTCCACGCACTCCTTGATGCAAGCTTTAAGGTGCAGTTGGATCAGCTTGTCAATGTCCACACCGGGATACTCCTCGAGCTGCTGCTCGACCCGATCCACACGACGCGACACCTCACCCTTCTTTGGCGGTTCGTAAAGCGCAAGCTTAAAGTACTCCATGATATCCTCCTCGTTGAGTTTGCCGGCGAGCAACAGGTTCTCGACTTCATAACCCCAGACGAGCCCGGTCTTGCGAAGAGCAGCCATCATCCTGGGGTTGTACCCGCGGCTTTGGAAGCGGATGTTGAAGATGTTGTCCGGAATGGACTCCTCGCCCCTGACGGCGAGGACAAACGAGGCCGAAAGGGTCGAAGTGCCCCAGTCGATGCACAGATGGAGATCATACAGCGCTTTGCTGAGATCATGCTGCGCTTTGTCCCTTGGCTCCGACATGCCGGGCGGGCCTGCGCGAGTTGATAGAGATGCGCGGTGTGAGAGAGAGCGGGCAGATGGCGAGGTCGTTTTGGGAGGCTCGAATCGGCTGCGAGTGTCACGCTGGAGAGGTATGCTGGGTTCAGGCGTATGTGATGAAGTGATGCGCTGCGCGTACTTCGGCAGGAAGTTCGTGTTCAGTGACCGCTTGTCGTATGTCGCAAACTGTGGGAGGTTGCGAAGAGATCGTGTTCAGAGGTGCAGGCCGAGAAATATAAACAAACTCGCGAAGCACGAAAGTTGATCTCCGCGTTGACTGGGCAGGAACGGCTCTAGCGCCGACATCACATGTGAAGTGTGAATGTATGCGCTGCTCTTGAAACGTGCCGAAGTCGCCGAACCCGTCAATGACGCCAGCGTGAATAGCCAGCCTCCGTCGTATTGTCCTAGACAATACGCTTCGAAACACCTCTTTTCGCTTCACAGACAATACGCTTCGAAAGAGCCACCTCTTCTCTACTCCAGCAGCCCCATGCGCCTTGCTCTCTAACAAAGGAAACGGCAAACTCTGCAAGAAAAAAGTCGACCAACGCAACTTTGCAAAGCAACATCCGCCTGCGACTTCCCGAAACCTACCATGCCACACCATAGGACACCACATCAAGCCAAGAAGATCACAATGCCAATCTTTAGGAGCGCCGCGAAGGATCACCTGCGTAACACATGTTTCATAGCGGCACTGCAACTGGTGGATGCCAACCGTGGGACTTTCACCACCACAGCGGAACAGCATCAGGCGTTTCAAGAGCTCTGCGAGCGTTCCGGCCTCGAGAGGTACCAAGGCAAATCCGAGCAGAGGGTGGCAAACACAGCCGGGAACCTACGCCGTGATGTCCTGGAAGAGGTGCAAAAGCATCGGAGACCCGCTAAGGCTGGAGGGATGCCGAGAAAAGGTGGGCACATCCAGGACTTCTTCGCAAATGGTGCAGACGCATTGGATGAACAATATCTGCAAGAACTTGGACATGTTGTCCCAGATCCTCCGAGAACATCAGGCGATGTAAACAGCATTGGAGGCGAGAGCTCTCGGGCGGTAGAGAAGAGGAAGGCTACTGCAGCTGGGCTGAGCGATGACCAGGAGAGTGGAGGGCCACCCAGTGCCAAGCGAGCAAAGTTCGCTCTCAATGGTCCCTACAAGGTAGCCGAAGCGGGCGATGACAGTTCCCGGGCGGCAGAGAAACGGAAGGCTACTGCAGCTGGGCTGAGCGATGACCAGTAGAATGGAGAGCCACCCAGCGCCAAGCGAGCAAAGTTCGCCCTCAATGGTCCTCGCAAGGTAGCCGAAGCGAGCGAAGACACATCCACCGCGGCCTTCACTACGCCGGCCATGCCGGAGAGCGATCCCCAGCTCTCAGATGCCGGACTCCAGCCTGGGTCCATCGGAGAGGCCCAGAAGAGTAGAGAAGTGCCCGAATCACACAGCAGCTCTCCCCTGAGCGACGCGCCTGTAGAGATAGTAGATCCGAGCATCGGAAATGCGACGAATGCCGCCAAAGTATCGCTGGAGCCCACTGCGAACACCCAAACATCAGGCTCTGTAGGACTGAAGGAGACGCCCACGCAACGCAGCGTCGCACCTCCACAGTCTGAGACAGTACTACCAGATCAACGCCGTGACCTCCAAGTGCCGAACTACTTGCAGGCTGCTGTACTAGCCGGCCGCAAAGCCAGGATTAGATTTGGCATGGACCATGAGACGATCGCGAAAGGCATGGAGAGGGAAGTCTTCCACCACATCGAAGACGCCGTTTCTCTCTACTTCAACGACAGAGGTTATAGTCAGCGTCAGCCAGCTGTCTTTGTGCAGAACCCAAGCACCGAGCTCGATGGTCTATACACGACCTTCCTGGGAACGGAAGGCTGGCGAGCGAGGATGCTAGACCTTCAGAATCGTGAGCAGCCGCACACGATCGGCGCTAGAATCGCGCTCTATGGCCTGGCATCCGCGGCGGTGTACCGGGAGGTCTTCACCAAACGCCTTCCGTGGGATATGTCGCATGTCCTGCAGGAAGCTCTTGGAGAAAGTGCCGAGTTCCTGGAGGCGGCTTCGAATGACAGGGGTCATGCGCTCAGCGAGATAGTGCAGCATGCCATCCTCAAGCAGTCAATTAGCAGCAAATTTCGCGAAACCACGATCGCCAAGCATGCGAAGAAGCTTGCGCAGAACCTCGCCATGACGCTCTTACCGCATCTTAAGCTGCTCACCAAGCTCGATGAACCGCAGGAGTATGTTGACTGCACTTGGGTGGAAAGCCTGGAGCAAGCTTTCACGGAGGCGATCGCCCTGAAGCAGAAGATGGAGTCTGCGACAGAAACGACGTTTTGTTACGTCTGGTTCAATGGCGACGAGCGGTTTGAGCGACCACAAATGAAGAGCTTGTTCGATCTCCAGAATCCAGAAAGCGTTGTGGCGACTTTGCTGCCGGGTATCGAGGCGACGTCTGAGGGAACCACCCGGTTTGCATCACGGGCCATCGTACTCGCTGCTGGGCCTGCGCTCTCCGGGAAGGGTAAAGGGCGTGTTGTGGATGGGAGGACGTGAGTCAGGCGTGTGGAGGGGCTTGTGTGGGGGGCTTTCCTGTAGGAGGATGATGCTCGAGAGTAGAGCCGCAGTGCAGTATGCGAGATGGAGGAATGTTATGGGGCGGCCCATGTTGTAGCGGAGGTCTGGAAGGGTTCGGGTGTTCGCTTCTGCCAGTGTTGCTTTCGGCTCTGTCCAAGTGCAAGCTGGCAATGTGCGATACCCTGGGCTCGGGGTGTTCGCTTTCTGTCAGCTTGCTTTCGGCATCGTCCATGTGCAAGCTGACAATGTGCGATACCCTGGGCTCAGGTGTTCGCTTTCTGCCAGTTTTGCTTTCGGCTTTGTCCAAGTGCAAGCTGGCAGCGTGCGATGCCCAGGGCCTCTGGTGACCTCTGCAGTACAGCTCAGCCGCCAGGAGGCTCATTAGCGGGATGGCGTACTGCGTTCGTTGGGAAGCGAGAAGGCTTGGAGTGACGGCTCTTCATATTTGCGATCTGTGTACTTAACAAAAGCGATGTTTGATGCAGCAGCATGCTGGCATGCATGTAATCATACCTTTACATGGAGGGTAGTCAGGAGAGATTGAAGTGAAGTTCCCACATTCCCCGGACACGTGAGCGTACCTTTTCCTCGGCACCACCCTCCGTTCGGAGAACAACGCCGACATCGTTTCGGCCTTCAATGCCGCGAACATCTTCCCTTCCAATGCCGTGGTCGCATAGAACAATCGTAGAGCAGTACTCGCAGAGGTAAGTCCATCGAGCTCTTCTCTTTCATTCCTCTGTCCTTCTTAGTCACCTCACAGCCATGGGCGAAGAAAAACTCCTTCCAGTAGAAGAGATATCGAAGCACAACTTGCCAAACGACTGCTGGATCGTGGTCGACGGCAAGGTATGGGACATCACAGACTTTGCGCCCAACCACCCAGGCGGTGGCGAGAGTAAGTGTGAACGGTCTACGACGACGACGAGGGATATGCTGAGCTTGAGCATAGTCATCTGGAAGCACGCCGGACGAGACGCAACGACTACCTACTCCTCGATACATGCACCATCCGTACTCCCAACCAACCTTGATGCATCGAAGCTGAAGGGTACAGTCGACAAGCGTACCCTGACCGACGAATGGCAACGGCCTCCACCAGCCACCACCACAGAGCTAAAGCTCCACGAGAAGCCACCACTCGAGACGATCATCAACGCCCAAGATTTCGAAGACATAGCTCAACGCACGATTACGAAAAAGACGTGGGCTTTCTACTCCTCTGCCTCAACGGACTGCATAACACGAGACGCCAACAAAGACTTCTTCGGACGGATATGGTTCCGACCGCGATTGCTGCGCAGCGTAGGCAGCATCTCCACCAAAACAAACATACTAGGTCATGATGTCGGTCTACCAATCTTCGTCTCGCCAGCCGCGATGGCGAAGATGATACATCCAGACGGCGAGAAGGGCATCGCAAGAGGGTGCCTGGAGGATAGGGTACCGCAATGCGTATCGACGAATGCTAGCTTCCCGATTGGGGAGATCGTGCCTTCTGTGCCGAAGGAGGCGGAGCATCCGTTCTTCTTCCAGCTGTATGTTAATAAAGATCGTGCGAAGTCGGAGGCGTTGCTGAGGCATGTAGCTTCACTTGGCGTGAGCACTGTCTTCGTTACTGTAGACGGCCCAGTGCAAGGAAAGCGGGAAGCAGATGAGCGAGTGAAAGCTGATGAGAGCTTGAGCACACCCATGTCCGGCCAGAAAGCTAAGAACGACAGGCGAGGAGGCGGGATAGGCAGGATTATGGGCAACTACATCGACCCCAACTTCACCTGGGAACATCTCGCTTGGGTGCGAAAGCATTGGGAAGGCAAGGTAGTGGTGAAAGGCATTCAATGCTGGCAAGACGCCAGGCGCTGCGCCGATGAAGGCATGGACGGCGTATTGCTCAGCAACCACGGTGGCCGCAACCTCGATACGTGAGTCCTACCCTCCCCACTTTACATTTTCTTCACTCTAACACATCCCTTCAGCTCACCACCAGCCCTCATGACCCTCCTCGAATGCCAACTGAACTGCCCCCAAATCTTCTCCCAGCTCGAAGTCCTCGTCGACGGCGGTATACGCCGCGGCACCGACATCCTGAAATGCCTCTGCCTCGGCGCCAGTGCCGTAGGCTTCGGGCGCCCATTCCTTTACGCTTTGAACTATGGCGAAGAAGGTGTCCAGCACTTCATCGACATCATCAAGCAGGAATTGGAGATCGCTATGGCGCTGGTCGGGATCACGGATCTAAGTCAGTGCGATGCTAGGTATGTAAATACCGCAGATTTGGATGCTTTGGTGGGCAGAGGCGAGGAACATCCGTATGCCACCGGGAAGAGGTTGGGAAGCCAGAGGAAGGGAGTGGTGGCGGCGAAGTCGAAGCTGTAGACACCTATCCCATCCAGTTCGACTCCTCGTCGTCCCTCTTGCCGCCATAGAACAGTCGGTAGCAGCTGTAGCTCTGATACGCAATAAAAGCGGAGCCCAACGCAACGAAGCAACCAAAAGCGATCCACTCAACCATCTTGTCGACATCCCCATAGAACAAAGAAGAGCTACTGTGGGCCTTGGGAAGAGGGAAGACCTTTTCCAGGTACGTCGTATTTTCCAACTCCGCGCAATAAGTCTTGTCGCGCTGCGCTATGAGCTGAATATCGGATCAGTAAGTGCATCCATCCATAGCATGACAATACCGCTAACCTCTCCATTGCATATCTGTATCGCCGCCAATTTCATGCTCTGCGCTGCGAGCTTATTGGCCTGTCGACCCAAAACGTAAGACAGCACGCCGAAAGTGAACGAGAGGAGGCTGACGGCAAGGCATGCCCACTTCCGGCCGCTTTTGAACCAGCGTCCGCTCGTGAAGGCTTTCCACTTCGAGACTTTCTGTTTGGGAGGCTGGCGTGTGAAGCTGTGGTCGGGCGCGTATCTTGGGAGCTCGTTCGCGTTTAGAGACATGGCGTGCGTTTGTTTGATGGGTATGATGATGCTTGTTGCGTGAGGGGACGAAAAGGCCACACCCGGGAGCAGAAGGTATGTTGTAGCTCTCGTTGAGCACCTATGCGTGCTGCGTGTCTCATATGTGACGGGAGATACCATACGCTGCCTTCACAAAGTACATCGGCTGACTAGTGTAGAGCAATGTAGGCATGTCTCACCTGTAACGAGGGATCAATCTGCCAGGTGTGATCATGAACGGCGCTGATATGGGTGAGTATGCTCTGGACGGTTTGTCGTACATGGAGAGGCAGGCTTTTGCTATTTGGCAGGCTGCAAAGTCGACATCTTGGAACCAAAGTTCCTTGATGAGCTTCGCTTCACCTGGCAGCGTATTAGTATCCATTACCACCCGAATCCGGGACCCCAAAATGTACAGTCGTACCGCTCGGGAGCTCCTGGCCCTAGTACTTGCCGTTCACCTGCACGTTCTCACTACGTATTCCAGCTGTGAACGCCACCACACATTGCACGCCATGTGGCTGGTATGCGGAGACCGAGCGAACCGAGCGCCCAGATTCGAGACCGAGGAAGAAGCAGGCAATACCAGACCAGTCACATCCTACGATAGAGCGATCGTTTCCAAGCGAGTTATGCGGCCAACAGATGACCAACACCCCCAGCACCGCCGGAAGATTCAAGATCGCATGCAAGCACGGAACACCAGCCACCAGCGGATGAGTTCAAAGAGATCCTTATCGACAACAGTTAAGTCCGCAAGCATATGGGCCGTAGCGCGAATGCCATTACTACAGCGGGGATGGAGTGCTCAGAGACGCCGGCATCTCAGCGTCTACAGAGCTTCCGTCGAGTCCGGGCGACAGCCTGAAAGAGCTGTACACGATCATATCCGGAGGGATGTACTATGATACTGGAAGCGCATCGCTGCCTTACTGCAGGCACCTAGAGCCGCTGGAACTTCTCGAAAGCCTGATGTCCGCTTTTCTCCTGGTGAAGATTGAAGAATTCGGGAAGCGTTCATCCTTCCGGTGGCGACTGAGCTTGCTCAAGAGATGGTCCAGATACTGAGAGGAAACGTCGAGCATATGGCCGAGGAAGGCGGAGGAACCAACCCTGCTACAACGAGTCGGTGGCGTCGAAGACAGTGACATTCACAACATGCATGGGGCTTGCGCGCACGCCAGACCTTAAGCGCAGCAAGGCAGCGGTGCCAGTGAGAGCGTGGATCCTGGCGCTGTAGTTGG
>JAKLLW010001855.1:0-11143 GCA_022814695.1 Neocatenulostroma microsporum | reverse complement strand
CTTGACGTTCTAGTGTAGACATCCCATTGCTGCCGCCGTAGCACAAAGTGCTGCTTGGCGACTGAGGAGCCGGCATTGATGAGCTTCGCGGCGTCGAGAAGACGCTTGCCGGCCATCTACTTCAAGATCTCGCTCCTATCGGAGTCTGCTGTTGCTATCTGTCCATCACAGAGGTCCGGCAACTCGTCCGAAACATGTACATCGCATCCGAAGAGTGCTCCATGCCGTCTTCGATACTCCCCCGTAATGGCGTCCCAAAGGAGTTGCTTCCCGCACCGGCGACCATGAGCTCAAACGTCAACCTTCCATTTTTGTTCCAACTTGCTCTACTTCTCATCCCATCTTGCTATCCATCTTGATCATGACTAGTACTTCTCCTGCTCCCAATGCGGGACGGTACAGCAACAACCAGGAGCATAGCCCGAAGGCGAACCCATCGTGTGCGGGACGGAAAACGTTTGCATATCCGCCTGACAGCACTCGGAGATGCTCCGTTACGGTGCACTTGACCGTAAGTGAGCTCCGGGATCTTGTTCGCCGAACCATGAGTTGTTGTAGCAGCAGTGGTTTTCATGGGCTTGGAGCGAGGAACGTATGCAGCAAGGTAGGCATCTTCTTTTCTTCCTTCACTTCATCACAAGCAAAACATCAACATGGGAGCAATTAAAGGGGCCAAGAGCGCCGTGCCAGCAGGGGTCTGGTGTCCCGTCATCTCATTGCGTGCCTTCCATGACAGGGTAGTACAGCCTCGTCATCAACACAGCTCTGCGCGGTACATTGTACGTCCGCAAAGCTTTGCCTACGATGATCTCCGATTTGCCGTTCGAGTAGCTATCAGCAGTCTCCCAGGACTGGCAATCAGACCACTCAGCCCGTTGTTTCGGGTTCTAGACCTGGCTTTTGCAATCCGACACTGCATAGCCGAAGCGGCTGATCTTTGGGGGCCGCAATGCAGCTCTTTGGTTGGACCCATGTTTCGAACACACAGCATTGGATCGGCAGGTGCGACCATTACGAAGCCGAGAGTTAAGACGAGCCGACAAGAATTCTATAAACTCTTGACGAGGTGTCGGCCGTCATCTCGGACTGCTTAGTGGTCGCACAACGAGGACCTTTACAGGCGCATCTTGTGTCGCCAGGTCTGTTTCCAGCTGCGAACAGCTCTGATCGCTACAATGAGCTCAGTCTCACCGTCGACCGGCATTGGCGCCTACATTAGAGCAGGTCTCGGTCTGCTCAGCGCTACGACAAACGGCTCTTCCACTACGACCACCACCGGCCGCTCTCATGCTCCAGCGACCTACTCCAACTCATCATCCGCATTCTTGAATCTGACCACCGCGGACTCTGCGTACTATTCGTCCGTCGCACGATGCGCCACCTCCTGGTCTCTCTGGAGCAGCAAGAATCCGCTGGTTGCGACCGCGACATACACAAAACTCCCGTCTCCAACTTCAGCCGAGACGACTTGGACATTGGGTACTGGCAGTGTATACACCTCTATCAACGGTATACCCGTTGCCAGCGGCAGCTTTACACCCACCAAGATCGTGCAGACATGGATCACCTTCACGACATCTACAGGGTTTTGGGACATCGCAGAAACGACAACTGTTGCAACACCGCTTTGCAATTTTGGCCCTTCACAATGCGGCCAACTTTACGTCTCGTACCTCCAAAGTCTGGGATTACCGCCAAATGCGACTATGCCGAGTATTACGCCTGCACCATCGAACTCGCCACCATGCCCGACGTACTGGTACTACCCGACCTTTAGGACCTGTTCTATAGTGATCTTTACCTGGATGCCATACCAGAAAACCTGCGAGCTGTCGGGTGCAAATGTTCGGCTGTTCTACTTCCCGACCCAGACCGCAAACGTCTCTAGCCTGTACAGCAACGCTTCTAGAACCGCCACCGTCGTTCAGTCATATGCTCCCGGCGTCACTTTCACATCACCATCCATATACATGTCATTTGACTCGCTGCAAGCTTACTCAATGCCATTAGTCGCGACAACTTATTGCTATCATTGCAATATACATGGGTGTATAGAGGATTGGCATGAAGATCTCACAAGCTTCGTTCCCATGGGGACTCCCATTTCCGGTGCCCTTCTTAGTGAGTAGAGCCATATGACAAAGTATCAGGTTGCTTGCAGATAACGCCGCTGACTTCTACTTAGCGTTGGATCCCAAGGACGTCTCAACGCTTCGCGGGTATCTGCCAGACCAGAGGGCGCAGGCATCCAGTGCTGCCAATGTGATCGCCAAGAATCTCTCAAACTACCAAACACTTGTCGATCTCGTCTTTGGCTTCGGAGCGGAGCTCGCACACGGCGACTACTATGCAGAGCCTTTGGTGCTGGACCACCTCACTCACCCTCCACCAGTACCGTACTACCTAAACCCGAATAATCAGCTCACCGCGGGCGGTACTGTTCCGGGAGCACCAGGATGTGGCTACTACGCTTCATCACCGGAGTGTAGTACGATCTTTGAAGGCATGTTCAGACCGGTAGTCTCGCTACCCAGCCAGATCGCTGCACTGGAAGGTGGATGGGCGAATTGCACGCCGGCTATCTTTGGTGCATACGATCCGCCTATTGCTTTAACTGAAGTGACGACGCTGGACGGGCCATCAGTGTATGCAGGTCGTATTACCATAACGTCAGACGATGTAGCTCCCTCAAGCACTAGCGTGGCAGCCAAGCCGGTCACCGTCCCGACCAGCCTAACGCCTGCGTCGACGCCTGATCCACCCAAGCCACCCCAAACAACAACGAGCATCCTCAGTCCGCCAGAGACGTCATCCCAAAGCGGCCCGAGCTTTACTGATCGTACAGTGAACCAACCTTCGTTGGTGTCTTCGTACCAAACAAATTGGCCACAGACGGTGATCAGTTCAAGCTTCTTGTTCAATGGCCTACAGTCTGACCCTTCGTCTGATGTTTCTGGTCTCGCTGGAGTTGCGGACGGACAAGTCGTGACCGGCGGAGGCCAACCCTTTTCGTCGGCGCAGCTGGACCCACTTTCGACGATTGCTTACAGCGAATCTTCTCACGTAGAAGGTTCGGTGTCTGACGGGGTCATACAGTCATCAGCTACGCTTGACAACGCTCGACCGTCTACAGACTTTGCAGATAGTCAGACGCTGCTCTCTGACACCACTGTTGAGCAGGACCAGACTTTGGATGATCCCACGCCTACCAACGCTATATCCATACTACATTCGGCACTCTCTGCAGCGATTGAGCTTTTGTCATCAGCGGCGAGTACCCCAGCAGCCTTAGAGACTGGTTCGGCAACACAAGGCGCTACAAGTACAACGAAGACGCCGGGTGGAGCCTATCTCGCTACCACTGCGATCGTTAATGGACAGACATGCACTGTGGTCCAGGCAAATGATGGGGCGCCCGTGATTAACGGGTACACGATGTCTCCTGGATCGACGACCATCCTTGACGACTTGTCCGTGAGCGCGAGCGCGGGGAATGCCATCATCGGCACGAGTACCATCAACGCACCTCATACGTACCAGTCTGAGATACCAGGCTCCATACTTGTTATCGGTGGGCACTTCTTAACAGTGCTTACCGACGCCGGCGGTCGCGCTGTTATCGACGGCGCTACGTTGCAGTCCGGGATTGCCGCAACCACCATAAACGGCGAGGCTATCGTTGCCGAACCGGACGTTGTGGTGATCGGAAGCACCACGATCAGCATGAAGAACATCAATCCCGCGTTCGCGACAAGAACCTCTTCGCAATTTAGTGTCGCTCAAGACCCAGGAGCTACAGGTGTAGAGGTTGTTGGAGGAAGTGTCAGCCTGATCGTCGGAGGGTTTCCTACAACTATCAGTGGAATACAGCTAAGTGCTGTGTCAAGCGGAGTACTTGCTGACGGCTCGCTAATCCCACCGTCTTCGACGACGGTGAGAACATCAAGCGTGGATCCGCCTATTACACCCACTCTACAGAGCCCGTCTTCAGAACAGTCAGCTACAGCAGCGGCAGGGTTGCAGCCAAATGCAGCTCACCAGCCAATATATGACAGACCGAAACGAATACTGCTGTTGGTTGCAATGTTCGGGACTCTCTGTCTAAACTGATATTTGGACGGAACGACTCTCTTGTTATCGTGACGCTCAAATGAGTTTGGCTATGTACATGTCTAGCGATCCGTCTGCATGTCCATCTGCTTATTCAACAACTGGATAGTCATTAGTCAACTACGGTATCACTCGCGCAACGCCCAACATGCTTAACAACACGGGATACGGCACCTTCCTCCTGTACTCACTACTCACATATGCTGGCGTGGTATTCATTCACTTCTGCATGCCAGATATGAAGGGTCGCTCAATCGAGTCGATGGACGATCTGTTTCAACGTCCACTATGGACGATGTACAAGCATGCGTACGCAGCAGAAGAGGAGAAGCTTAGGCATGACGTGCAGGAGATGTTGCATCTGGACAAGCTGGAGGGTGCTGATGGTCTGGAGGGCAAGAACGGCACTGCAATCCATATGGAGACATCGCAAGACTGATGCCCAGCGACTTGTCATACGCCATCTTTACCGTGAGATGGCTTGCTGTATGGCCAGACACAGTGATCATGGAACTTGCATTAGATGGCTATGTCCCTTCTGTGCGTGTATGTTGGTGCAAGTCTTTTCTAGAACGTTGCTCGTGGCTTTTCATTGGAGCCGCTCTTCCCGAACGTAGTGAGAACGCAAACGCGACTTCTGGAAGACATCCTTAACGTATCTACGCTGTACAAAGATGACGTTCGAGTCTCGCTACGCTGCGCTCACTGCCTGTTGTGCATTGTGGCAGCGTACGCTACGACTTCCTGCTACAAACGACACAACTGTTCCTTCATGTCATACCTCATTCCATCTCATCACTTCCATCAAAGCTTTCAGTAATGATATCGCCCTATTCATGCGGCTAAACAGCCTCGACCGCGTGATGACTGCGCTTGTTCGTGCTGGCCATCTGCGCCCCTTTGACTTCTGAGGTCTTGCAGCGTATTGCTTACGTCTGCATACACGATCTTGCCGCTTCGAAGCGGTTGCTCTTGTTGAGCTGTCGTGAAGCAAGAACCATCCATGCCGCGCCTCCGTGCTGCTGGTATGTAGCCCAACTGATGCTGCAACAAGTGGTGACATGGCAATGAGTATGCTAGACGTAGAGTACAGTTTCAATAGCAACATCACTATTCTGTCGCCAGTCCTCGCTCGTATTTGTAGTGTGCTGGTGTTTTCGCAAGTCTTGCAGTCGGCTCTCGGCTGGTGAAGTGCGCTTGCCTTGTATGACAGCCTTGATTGATGGCAAGTCCATACCGTGCCACCTACCTGCTGCATGTGGTGGTTCATCATCCACTGTGCCTGCCTCGTTCCAGTCAGCTCCTACCTCTAAGGCGTGTTGTCGTCCCTGTGACTTCCATGTACTCTGTACGTGCTGTAAACATCCATCACTCCATTTCCCGACTTCTTTCCCATCTTCTTTCTATTCCTCGTAATCATGTCCTTCACTCGTTTCATTTCCCACCTTACCTCTCATCGCTCGTCAACAACATCCAACTCGCCATTCAGTCGTTGCATTGCTCCAGACCGCTCATCCACCATCACCGTTGCGTCCTCGGATCGTTGGCAGCTCGTCGACGACCTCCAAAGCACGAGTGCGTGGGTCCAAACAACACCAGCATGCAGTTGGCGCAGAGGCTGACCATCCTGTCCTAGAGCGATCATCCAGACTCCACATCATGCCATTGCCGTACCTACCTCTCCAAGGCCAACATCTCCACGACCGACAATCTTGCTATTCAACTCAGCCGGCTCTTCGCATGCGTTTCACCCTCGACATCGCTCAGAGCATCAAGATCCTCCTCCAGCACCGGCTCAGAAAAGCGTCTGCCCGAAGACAGCCCGCCAGACTCATCATCGCCACAAAGGTACGTCTCCGAGTACGGATGCCCTTTTCGGTCTGCCGTCATTGCCTTTCCCATGGCATGCCGGCCCCCAGGGCGTCCAAGATCAAACACCACTCTGGATGTGACAAGAGCATGGTCCCCTCCATACCATCGCTCTGTCTACCGAAGTTGCTGCGTGAACAAGTGGAACTTCGCCAGAGACATACCCTCACTCCCTCACTTCACTGTTATTTGTTCCCCTTTGTCACAGCACACACTCAAACCACTCGAGGCGTACCGCCGTCTGTCAGCTCAAAGCTGACGACGTGCCATCACTCTCGCAGGCTCAGATACCGCAGTCGACCGAAGTCACCGCCTCACTCATCACTGCCCGAAGACGCCAATGCCAGTGCGGCATCGACGTCAAACCCCCAGAACCCCGAAGCCCCAGAACCCCATCATGCCGGCCACGCCAGCAAAGATCGAGACCAAGTCTCTGCAAGAGCCATACTCACAAGGTACGGGCCCAAGAGTCTCACTGAACAATCCGAGACAGAGCTGCCGACTTCGTTGGCTTCTCAATAAGATGGTCGGTCATCTGCAAGCCCCATATCAAATTCTGCAGGTTTCGGATTCCGGACGGCTCAGTCATCATCATTGCCCCATATGGTATCCGAACTTCACCGTTACCGCTCGTCTTCGCCCGTCGAAGCTGTCGGTCGCCTTCACCGCTGTCCAGGCGCAGCTTCCAAGGCTCAGCATCACCAGCACCGCCTCCCAGGTACGCGCTCACGGTCGCCATCCTCTTCTCCACGTTGGAGCGCTGAAAGCTGACACCATGACAACCTCCCTTTGTGATTTTACAGGCTCAGACCAAGCAATCGTGAACAAAGTCCACCGCCATCCTCATCATCGCCTCTGGACTTGCTTTTCATCTCGTCGCTGCAGTCTAGTCCCAATCAGCAACCCCCCAGAGTCCCCAAGATGCCCACTACAAACCCTTCTCTCACAACCCCCAAGCCCCCAGACTCCCCAAAAGTTCAACTAAGACAGCTACCCCCAGAAGGTCCTGCATATCCCGCGGGCATCGTCTAGTCCCAGACCCGCAAAGCCAGCAGCAAACCAGATACCTCCCTCAGGAGGCCGGTTAACGTGCCAGCTGGACCGCGCATGCTTCGAAGATCCTCAAGCAAAAAGTCCTCCGAGAGCATTTCGGGCCCATTTTGAATAATCCAACGCGTGATACGACGCGTTGAGAGGAAGAAACCCCTGAGAGATCCCAGGCGACATGTCATCGTGCTTGTTGGTGAGAAAGCGAAGGTGCGGAGAGGAGTGGCTGCTGTATATGTATATCCGAGATAGCTTTGTGGTGTCTTCGGGTATGGATCCGTGGTACTGGGTCCAGCTTCCCGTCTTTGGATCAATGTTTTGATGAAAGCTTGGCGGCATACCGGCATACCGTTTCAGATGAAAGCGAGTAGCGAGGCCAGTTCATGCTCTATGCTGCGCGTAGTATGCATGTCTTTTTGGCTATGGGATACAGCAGTGAGTGTCGTGCGCCATACACTGTCTTGGAGAGTAAAGTACCTGAGGTCAGCAGGATCATGGTGCGTCGTCCTTGCCGATGCTACAAACCACTAGTCCGGCAGCTGCACGTTCGTGATCGAGAGGAGACCTACATGCACACGTGGACGTACGTAAGAAGAAAGCGTACGTTGATATAGTCAAAGCATATCATTCATAAGACATTACCTATACAAACCGGCCTGCCTGCAGTCCGCTATCGCACGTCAGGCACCGCTGGCGCCGCCACATCTCTGTTCAGCGCCGCCGCGTGGATGTCCGTCTCGGCAGCAGGCACATCAAGCGCGCCTCGCTCGAAGAGCCTACACCACCACTGCGGTGGGTCCATCGGTCGGTAGCCACCATGGGTGGAGGGGTAGATGTCGTTGAAGAAGTACCAGACTGTGACCTATCAGTGGAGTTCTTTATGAAGGAGCGGTGTGATGCGGTGCTTACCATGCCCAACAACAATCCCACAAAGCTCATCCTTAGGCCAATGCCCATGCAACACCACATTGAACGCTATCAGCACCCACGGCAACCACGGCGCCTTGAACGTCAATAGCCCCAGAAAGCTGAGCCTCGTGTCCGGGTTCCTTCTACTCCATATGTAGACTAGTGTTGAGCTGAGGGTGCTGCCGAGGAAGGGTTGGTTGGACAAGGGCGCTACGCAGAGAAGGGTGACCATGGCGTAGGACATCATCCAGGAGAAGTGGGCGACGGAGGGGGCGGCTTCCTCGAGCATGCGGGCGTAGCGCTGGATGAAGAAGATGTGGAAGAGGAGGTTGAGGGAGAGGGGGCCGAAGTAGATGAAGGTTGAGAGGAGGCGCCAGAACTGTGTTATTACGTGTAAGAGTTAGTATACGCGCTTGCGACTGGTGGTGAAGATGTGGTTGGATGCTTACCTGCTGCTTGTGCCAGACTGCCCGGAAGCTGTAGAATAGCTGGAACGGCGTGAGGATCTGACACTGCACGAGTGTGGCTGTGAGGACTGTCGCGGTCGTCCATGTGCGCGTGATGATGGGCATCTCGAAGAACCACTGCTCCAAGGGCATGGCCTCGCCGCCGCCGCCCAGCATCGCTGCCATCTTGTCGTAACGGCCGTAGGTGTGGGTGTAGGCGTGGATCGTAGGCTACCAGCGAAAGTCTGTTGTGATATCTTCTCGATACCGATGGATGCTCGTGTGCTGTTATAGATGTCACCCTGCGTTCCACATGCGAAAGGTGCTGTCCTCTTTGTACTCGGGACTGTGAAGACAGCTGTCGCAACAAGCACGCGGCGTCACCAAAGATAGAGGTAAGCGGGAAGTGGGGGTGCCCTGTCGCGGCTGAGCGGGTAAGGCTGGAACAAAGCCGCGATCCGAGATGCGCTTGGGTCTTTCCTAATCGGGCTTGAGTGTCAACACAGACTGTTTTGCGCAGGTGGAAGATACACGACAAGTACCCTGCAACCTCTGGACGATTACGCTGGGCGCTGTGAATGATCTGAAAGACACGAAAAGACAATCTGAGGCACTCTCTCCGTCACGATCAAGGACTCCTAGACGCGTCGCAACTCCCTCGAACCACAAACATTCGGCAACAACAGCAGTCAGAGAGCACCGCTATTGCAATACTCGAGCGCGGCTCATCGCGTCCCCCCATACCGCTTGATCGCACACGATCCCACCATGGCCCGCACATCCCAAACCACAACCGCCCGTCGGGGCCGCCCCTCCATGGGCGGCAAGCGCACACCCGGTCGCGGCGGACCCATAAGCGGCGGAGCAGGCAAAGGACGAGGCAGCCTAGGCGGAAAGGCTCCAAGAAGAAGTGGAGGTGGTGCTGCGACTGCTGCGCCGAGTCCGGGGAGGAAGAAGATCAGGTATAAGCCCGGGACGGTTGCGTTGAGGGAGATAAGGAGGTATCAGAGGAGCACGGAGTTGCTTATGGCTAAGTTGCCTTTTTCGCGGTTGGTAAGTTCATGTGATGGGAGGAGTGGATGGGTGTAACAGGGTGCATGGCTAATGTGTGGCAGGTCAGAGAGATCTCGCTGAATATGGCGCCTGTGAGCTCGAGCGTTACGCGGTGGCAGTCTCAGGCTATTCAGGCATTACAGGAAGCGGCGGAAGCGTTTCTGGTACATTTGTTTGAGGATACGAATCTTTGTGCGATACATGCGAAGCGCGTTACGATTATGCAGAAGGACATCCAACTCGCACGGCGGATACGAGGGGCTTGGGGAGGGTTGGGTTGATACTCCGGTCTCGGGATGGAGACAATTGTTTCGCGCATTGTCAACGATTGTACGCAGCGTAGGCGCTTTGGAGTTGCGACATGGCATTGGAAAGATTTGGGAGGGACGTTGGGCTTTGGGATGTACTATTTATTGTTGTATCGCTGGCATCGCGCAAATCGCCCTTGCATTTGACGATCCCCTTCTGAAGCACGAGAACACTGTAGCAGACATGGTAATCTTCACCCAGACAGATATGGAGATGTATGCAATGCTTATGCACGCCGCGCTTCACGTATATAAAGCATGCACAATGACGTTCGAGGGGCACGCTTCCCAAAAGTTCGAGGCCAGACATCCCACCTTCCATGCAAGTTCTACGGACGTATGAAGCTCCCGCTCAACACACCTCGACTACTGTGTGGACTGGTGAATCCGTGACCTCGGAGTTCTGCGCGCACCACGAGCTCACGCAAGGAGACAGAACGCAGCATCATGCGAAGCGTTCTCTCAACCTAGCATCCGCTCATAACCCTCTGGATCGGACCACCTGGCCATAGTACGACACCAGCCAAACCGCGAACATGATTCCCTATATCAATGTGCCATTCGAATATGTCGCCGGTTTACTTGGCGCCTCGACCGATGAGTTGAAATTGATATTCTCGTTCCTGCTCTCATACCCGCTCGCCGGCCTCCTCAAGCGTCTGCCAGACGACAAACCATGGACCAAGAACGCCTTCAACATCATCATCGCCCTTTTCTACCTCGTGGGTCTCTTCGATCTCTGGAGCGGACTGCTTCTCATAGTATTTGATGCAGTGGGCGCTTATTGCATCGCGAAGTACATCCAGGGCCCGTACATGCCATGGGTACGTACCTGATAGGCAAAACTCTCAGGGGGCGCGTTTCAGATATCTGGAAGCGCTCTAAGCTTTGTGAGATATCCATCCGCTGATCTTTATCCATTGCTTCTTAGGTCGGGTTCGTGTTTTTGATGGGACATATGAGTGTCTCTCATGTGTACCGCATGATGGCCAATTCTCCGAGCTCGGTGGATATTACGGGAGCGCAGATGGTCATGGTGATGAAGTTATCGGCTTTCTGCTGGAATGTCTGGGATGGGAAGCAGAAGGCCTCCGATCTGAATGAGGATCAGAAGGACAGAATGTTGACCGAGCTACCTGCTCCACTGGACTTCGCCGGTTTCGTCGCCTTCTTCCCTTCCATCATGGTCGGCCCAGCTTTTGACTACGTGGACTACCACCGCTGGCTCAACACAAGCATGTTCGATCTCCCTCCGAGCATCGACCCCTCCAAAGCACCCGCTACTCGCGGCAAGCGCAAGATCCCAAGAAGCGCTACGCCGGCTATGATCAAGATGGCCAAGGGCTTGATCTGGATCCTCGCATTCCTGCAGTTTTCGGGATACTTCAACGCCTCCGTCAT
>JAKLLW010001854.1:0-11153 GCA_022814695.1 Neocatenulostroma microsporum | reverse complement strand
TATCAACGCAAGATCAGCGCCCAGGACCGAGCCCTCAGCCTCCCCAATCTCGCGCCGCTATCTGAGTAAGTGTTCATAATCGATCAAAGATACAAGTGAACCTGACTTATTCGAGGCTTTCAACTGCTCAGCAGACCCGAAGAGAGGTCTCCAAAACCTCGGATAGCGCTTGTACGCGGGCTGGAGGATGGGAGGATGGGAGGATGCTCGGCACCCCAACAGGGCCAGGGCCAGCGTCATGGAGGGCGAATCATTTCTTGTGAGACCTTCTATGCCAGTATCCCGGAACGTCTTGTTGCGTCCAAGACCCACACTTGATAGGTAGAGTAGAGGCAATAGCTCGTATGGATTCGTACCGGTACGAGCTGAAGGCATATCGGCGCACAGTCTATCTCCCGCAGAGCCTCACAGCTTGCCCATAGCCTATACTTCCTCGAGCTTCCCACCCTTGCGCGCCTTCCGGATCCGCCGCTTCCTACCAATAATCTGCTTCCACCGATGCTCGTCCCCGTCGTTCCGTTACAAGCCGAATGTATACAGCGACTGTGCTCATCCGCTCGTGAGAAAGGCACTAAGCTGAAGCTCTAAGACGTAAGGTAGTGCGCTCTCCTGCCTCTTTCAGTGGCTCACACAGTGGATGCCTCTCAAGCAACCCATCGCTGGACTCACTGGTAACTGGCACACAGGTTCAACTGCCCCTGCTGCAGATACTGGAAGCAAAAGTGGATCACCCTTGAATGAGACAATGGCTGTATCAACACAACGTGCACGGCCTTCTCGCGGAGACCTTCTATGCCCACGCCCACCGTACAATGCAGGTCTAGCTGTCGCAGAGCCTCGAAGCTCACTTCCCACCCTTGCACGCTTTCTGCATCGCCCACCCCCGCCCAATGTGGGACCCTTCATCATAACGGAACAGTCAGAGACTACTGGGCGAGGATGCAAACGCTTGTCAACTCTCTGTGCCACCGTCGTCAATACCGTCGATAGCTCGACACGTTTTCATAGGCCCCAAAGCGCCCATTCGGCAGCCGCTGGACATTCAGACGATCGCACCAGCCTTGTGTGAGCCGAGGACCACGAAGAACTATCGAGCTATCAGACGGTTGTCAGGGAGGTGGCGTTGTTGTGCGTTGACAAGCATCTGCACCCTCACCCAGTACCCCCGTGACTCTTACGTCCTGGTGAAAGGTCTGGAAACGCCTCCCTTTGCTCCTCCATGTCTTGGTCGACATGGAAATCTGCCGGGCTACATCCATCCAACACCGTTCCATTGGCTGTAACTGTCCTCTCTATTTTGTCCAAAGACTGCCCCTCGAGTGCGAACCCATTGAGATCCGCACCTGGCGAGGCCGAGAACAAGTCAAGGCGCCTGAAGAGGCAACGACGTACGGTGAGCTCGCCCAAACCACCTAATGCCCACCCTTCCGCACCTTCCACGTCACCCATTCTCGTCACACGATGTAATCTGTATCCTTGAGGGAGCAATTGGACAACGCCGAGGGGATGAGTTTTGTTCCATACACTGTGTCCAATTCATTTCGAGCTAAACCGACAATCCCTCCCTCAATGCAGGGCCATTCGTACGGAGCCTCACGCCTCACGCCCCACCCAAACCCTCTACTTCCCGCCCTTCCTATTCTTCCGCATAGCCCTCTTCCTCCCAATGATCTGATTCCGCTTCGCAAGCTTCTCATCCACTGCGGCCTTCCCAACCGCCTTCTTCTCCGCACCTGCACCAGCACCCGCTCCTGCCTTCTTACCCGTTTCAGCTTCCCTCTTCCGCTTCCGCTCGCGCACGAGCTTCCCATCGCGACCTTTCTTTTTCTCAACCTTCCGTGGGTTGATGCTGTCATTGGCCTCTTCGACATCGCCGGCTTCTCTGCCCGCCTGCACGGCCTTACTCCTCTCTCTAGCTTTATGCTGCGTCTCATTGCGGCGGAGGACGACTTGAGCATTCTCAATAGCGAACTCAACGATCAATCGCTTCTTGCGGTCTTGAACTTCCTCAAGACTAGGCTTCTTCTTACTCCCCTTCGTACCCTCGGTGACTTTGTAGCCGATGGCATGTCCATTCAACCACCGTAAACCCATAAGAGTAGATCGATGAGTGTAGTACTCGATGAACCCATACCCTCTGCTCCTACCCGCTCCAGTCTCCTCGCCGACTTTACTGCCTCCCGCACCTTCGAATACGACTTTCGCTTGACGAACCAATCCTTTGCCAGCACGCTTACGTGCAGCTTCCGCTGCTTGCATCTCTTCCCCTCCACGCGCTAGCTCTTCTTTCGAGAGGCGCTGGCGGGTGCCAGCTTTGACATCCGTAGCGAACCCGACAACGGCTTCACGCGCAAGAGCTTTGAGCTCTTTACTTCCGATGCTTCGCGGAAGGTTACGCACGCTTAGGCGCGTTAAGCTCAAGTGTAAGGAAGGGTTGCTTTCGATGAGGGTTTTGCGCTGCTTTGCGCTGGCTTCACGCATAGTCTTCTCAGAAGGTGATAGCTTGTCCCAGAGCTGGGATTTGGAGGAGATTGTGCCCTCAGAGAGCAAGTACAAGCGACGCTTGTCGTTGTCGCGCTTATGTCTGTGCGTTGTTCCTTCTTCCGTAAGGCGATTGGCTTCTGACTTGTCGACTGCGCGCGATACTTGCAGAACTCGTCCGTCCAGCGTGTACTGTCCTGAAGGGTCGGCTTGCTCGTTCTGAAGGATCGAGTTGGTGGGTTTGGCATCTCTGCTGTCTTTGGACTTATCGGCTTCGGTTGGCAGAGTGCGTCTTGGTGCACCACGGATGCAGGCGTCGGCGTCCTCTTTGCTGTAGAAGCTGACGAAACCTGTGCCTTTTGAGCGATCGGTACCTGGGTCCATTACGACTCGCGCATAGCGTACGCTGCCGAAGCGAGTGAAGTGGTCGTCCAAGTCTTCGTCTGTACAGGTGAATGGTAGGTTGCGAACGAAGAGCGTGCTGGACCTATCTTCCGGTCCGCTAGGCTTGCTCTCTGCATCCTCGCTATCATCTTCCTCTTCCATGTCTACGTCCTCTTCTGCATCTTCCGAACCTTCTTCGTCGTCTTCGGGGTCACTCTCGTCGTCCAAGCCATCCATGTGTTCGTTCTCTTCGTCATCGTCTTGCGCAAAGCCATTCACTTGCCTCTCCTCGTCTTCCTCTGCCTCTGTCTCGCCATTAACCTGCTCCTCCGGGACCCCCTGAAGACCCTGGTAGGTATCCTTTTCCACCGCCCAGTCGACAGCAAGCGTCCTGCCATCCACCACCTTTCCGTTCACGCCCGCCATAGCCTTCTCCGCATTCTTCCTCCCTCGCATAAGTACAAAGCCAAAGCCAGCCATGAGACTCGGGCCCTTCCTCGGCACATACGCCTGCTTGATCTTGCCATAGCTCTGGAACAGCTTCTCCAGCTGATGTGAGCCCTTGATCGACCATGGTAGATTGCGCACGATCAGCTTAGGAGCCGACTGAATCTCGGGCTCAGGCCTAGCCTTCTTTGGCTCCTTGACGCCATTCTCATCTCGACTGCGCGGCTCTGCAATCTCGACCTTCAGCTTGCGCTCCTGCCAGACCTTGCCGTTGAACTCTGCCTTTGCTCGCTGGGCATCTTCTGCATCGGCGAAGGTGACGAAGCCGTAGCCGCGGCATTGCTTCGTTGCTGGGTCTATGACAGCGGTCGCATGCTTTATTGGGTATGCTTCGGAAAACAGCTCTGTAAGAGACTCAGAGGTGGCTGTTGCTGGCAGCGATCGAACGAAGAGTGATCGCGTCTGCTGTTCTGCTTTGCTCTTGCTGTCTGCTGGTGTTGCAGTCTCGGCCGTGACACTATTTTTATCAAATACCGCTGTTTCGTCTTCATTGACCTCAACAGCAGCTACACTGCCGTTTGAAAGCTTCTGCTTTTTCGCTATGGGCGCCATGGCTTCTATGTATTGCTCGAGACCTGCCTCGAACTTTTCTCAGATTGGAGAATTCAGACGGAGGAAACGAGACGCTAACGCCGACCGCCAAGAGCTGCAGTACTGTCCGTGCTTAAGGAAACAAGTTCCTCCGAACCCGTCTTGAACCTCCCATGCCTCCTCCTTCCATCTCCGCTCCTGCATCTCTCTTGCAACAACGACGGTATTCAAGCACGAAACTGAATAAGCTTCAGGCTGACCCCCTTGAATATCTAGCTGTCCGGTATCATATGAGCAGGAAATGAGCTCAGGATTTTCGGTTATGGCGATGACTTCGCCTCCTCACCATGCTTTCCCAGCTCTGTTTACCTCCGGTCACTGCTCCGTCCCGGCTCTCATATAGTGACACTGGCAACAACGATACACCGTCGCCTACGCACCCTCCGCTGCACTCTCCCTCAACATTTTCGTAGCCGCCGCAAGCTCAATCACGCGATATTGGAACCCTCGGGAAGTGTGTTGGCAGGCAGCGATAAGTGGAAGCAATTTCCCACCGATTCTTGCTCTTCCTTCTTCCCTTCTCCTCTTCCTACTCAGTTACGTGCTCGCTGCCTCAAGTATCTGCTGGCGCCAACTTCCACATCTGTTTGAAACCTCTCTTGAACCATTTAACGTTGCTTTCTCCCAACTGAACTCTCAAGGCCCAACCGGCTACACTCCATCAAGATGGCACCACACGCAACAGGAGACAGTACGACGAACGGTTCTACAGACCACCCTAACTTCGCCTGGAGACCAGCCACTGCGTCGGCACCAGCGCCGACCATCAGCTCGCCCAATGTCAAGTACGATCATACCACCATCGAATCGAAGTACACATACAGAACGACAGATGTCAGCGCCGACGACGATGGCAAGGTCATTGCTACGCCCAAAGAGACGGTGTACAACTTCAAGACTCAGCGCGAACCGCGCAGGACCGGCTTGATGCTTGTTGGGTGGGGAGGTGAGTCCGCTTGCAACAATAATTCTGCAGGCGTTGAGCCTTCGCTGATCATGATCATAGGTAACAATGGCACGACCTTAACTGCAGGTGTCATAGCCAACAGCAAGAAGCTCGAGTGGCAGACCCGCGAAGGTACTCAGAAGGCCAACTACTACGGTTCTGTCGTCATGGGCTCGACGGTCAAGCTCGGCACGGACTCTACGACCGGCAAGGACGTCAACATCCCTTTGCATGGCCTACTGCCCATGGTCAACCCGAACGACCTCGTCATCGGCGGCTGGGACATCAGCGGCCTCGACCTCGCTGCAGCCATGGACCGTGCGCAAGTGCTGGAACCTGCTCTGAAGACTCAAGTCCGCCAGAAGATGACCGCAATGAAGCCACTCCCGAGTGTCTACTACCCAGACTTCATTGCCGCCAACCAAGGTGATCGTGCCGACAACGTTCTACCCGGCTCCAAGGCCTGCATTGAGCACGTCGACCAGATCCGCAAAGACATCCGAACCTTCAAGGCTCAAAATTGGCTAGACAAAGTCATCGTCCTCTGGACCGCGAACACCGAGCGTTACGCAGAGGTCATTCCCGGCGTCAACAACACCGCCGACAATCTCCGGATGTCAATCATGAACGGCCATGAAGAGATCTCGCCTTCGACCGTCTTCGCCGTTGCCAGTATAATGGAGGATGCACCCTTCATCAACGGCTCACCTCAGAACACCTTCGTACCAGGCTGCATCGAGCTAGCCGAACGCCACAACGCCTTCATCGGCGGTGATGACTTCAAGTCCGGACAGACTAAGATGAAGTCCGCTCTTGTCGACTTCCTGATCAATGCGGGTATCAAGCTTACCTCCATCGCTTCCTACAACCATCTCGGCAACAACGACGGCAAGAACTTGTCTTCCCAAAAGCAGTTCCGCAGCAAAGAGATCAGCAAGTCCACGGTCGTAGACGACATGGTCGCTGCCAACAACGTCCTCTACAAAGAAGGCGAACACCCGGATCATACCGTGGTGATCAAGTACATGCCTGCAGTCGGCGACAACAAGCGTGCTTTGGATGAGTATTACGCTGAGGTACTATACCATACCACCCCACCCCTACACTACATCAGTACAATACTAACACTTTGTCCGACATCTAGATCTTCATGGGCGGCCACCAAACCATCTCAATCTTCAACGTCTGCGAAGACTCTCTGCTCGCGTCCCCACTCATCCTCGATTTGGTCCTCGTCGCCGAGCTCTTCACTCGCATCCAATGGCGCAAAGAGGGCGAAGACGACTGGAAGAGCTTCCACTCTGTCCTTAGTGTTCTGAGCTACATGCTTAAGGCTCCAATGACGCCTCCCGGCACACCGGTCGTCAATTCCTTGGCCAAGCAGAGGAGCGCGCTGATCAACATCATGAAGGCTTGTGTGGGCTTGGAGCCGGAGAATGATATGGGGCTTGAGCATAAGCTGTTCTGATGAAGCTGCTGTCGTGCGTACTGGTCTTTCATAGCGTAGCTTAGATTTATGGGGGTCTCATCTCGCAAGCAAATAATCCCTCCCCCCAAGCGTCTTCCACACCCCATACAACCCACTCATAGGCCATATATCCCAGAAAGCACTCCGTGCCCAACCAGACCAGGTCGCTGTATCCGTGTGCATGCGAGAAAGATCTACCTTGACTTTGTCGAAGACTGTGGGCAAGTAGTTGGCTTTGTACTTCTCTCTCAATTGATCGTACCACTTGCGGTCATAGATAGCGTTGAACTCGTCTTCGGTATAGTAGGCTTGAGCGTACAGCCATTTGATACCGCCTAGTTCGCGGACTTTATGCTCTAGCTGTCTGTTTTGCTCGACGAACTGGGGGAAGGAGGTGGAGCCTGGGCCCCAGACGCCTACGTTGACGAAGGATCGGTTGTTCCGCGTGCCGTGGCTCTCGTCTTTCTTGTTCTCTTGAAGATGTCGTGGGTGCAGGGCTAGCTCGTTCTCGACCTTGATGGGGCATAGCCAGAGGGGGTAGAAGCCGAAGTAGTCGTCTATGAAGTCGATGAACTTCTCGGCGGTATCTTCTGGTAGGAGGAGGTCTTGGATCATATACTTCGATGCGTGACCGGAAGCGTGGAGGGCGTGGTACATGATGCGGGCGTGCATGAAGTAGTCCAGCAGATATCTCGTTACCCGATTGAATGGCGTGATGAAGTAGGAGAAGGCATACCGGCCAGTCCAGAACGCTCCGCGGTCATATCTGAATAGGTAGTCCCGTAGCGGTGTAGCGAGTTTGATGGGCTGGAGAGCGCCACGGCTGGTTCGGTCAGCGTGGATGTAGAACCACGGGTCCTGAGCTCGACTAAAGGTTTGAATTTTGACGCCGGGTGCCAGGTCGTCTGTAAGTTTGCCAACGACGATGGTGCCTCTATTTTTGGCGAAGAGGATACCGTCTACGTAGTCGTTGCCGTCGACCTCGCCGGCTAGTTTCATGGTGGCCAGGGCGTCTGAGACGCTGGACGTTGGGTGGTAAATGAGTTCGACATAGCGTTTTGCATCAATCAACTGCATTTCGAAAAGAGTGGTCACTCCAAGGGTGCCGAAAGTGCCTAAGCATATATGTAAGCATATGCCTCGCATACTCAAGAGAAGCCTTCGGTGAGTCCTACCAGCAGCACCACGAAACAAATCCTCCCGCTCCTTACTCGATGCCTTAACTACCTCGCCATCTGCCAGAACTATCTCGACCCAATTGACCGTCGAGTCGAAGAAGCCGTAGCGAAACCCGCTGCTCTCGCCTGCGGTTCCTGAGAAGCCTCCGCCAACGGTGATGCCCGGGAACTCCATCACCACAGGTGGTACAAGTCCATAAGGTAGACATGCATCTACAAGCTGGTCCATGGGTACATTGGGTTCCACTAGGCAAGTCTTGGTGTCTTTGTTGACGCTGAGGACATGATTGAGGGTGCTGGTGTCGACCATACGGCTCGGGTCGACTTTGCGGCTTTGTGTTGAGTTTGTGGAGCCATGATATAGACGGAAGGGAGTTTTGGTCTGGTGGAATCGAGAGACTTGGGAGGAGATCCTGGCGACGGCTTCATTGTGAGCTTCCATGGTGATCAGCGGGTAGCAGCGTCGGAGGCCAGAGAGAGCAGTGAGCAAGCCAAAGTATCAATCGATGTACAACACTGACTTGAAGAAATCTTGACACAGATGTCTTAGCTCTAACATTATGTTGTGTATAGCTGCAGGTATGGACCTGGCAGGAAAGAACGTCTTCACCTCGAGTGGGGCCGCGGCGGAGGCGAACCTTCTTCTCACCTTTCTATAGGGCATGACCAACACTTCTCAAGTGCATGATCACCAAGAAGCATACGGATCGTTAGCTCTTCAAACAGAAAACGTTGCGAAAGATGAGATGAGTCGCAATGGTGTTGCAGCAGCTTGTTACACCTGGCGCTGCAACAAGTCGGGCCTAACCGCATTGGCATACACTGCATACACTGCATACTCTCTACCTTACTCAGGTAATTGAACCTCATTCCCCTTCCCCCACTTCCACACCTTCCCCTCCATATCAGGCCCAATGAATAACCACGCCACATTAACAACCCAAGCAAACAGCGTATCTACCAACCAATTATTCCTTGGACTCCCTCCCAGCATACCTGCTCTCATCGCACCAGCCAACCACTGCGTAGTTATCAGAAACCCACCTTTCTCTAACCCCTTGACAGCCGCCGCAGCAACCTCATCTTCAGTCTGGGCCGGGTCGCCTTCCTCAAGTTGCTTCGTAGCCGGGTGCTTGGTCTTATTCTCGTTGTCGAGACCCGGTGAGATGATTGTCCCGGGAAGGACGCAATGGATCTTCACATCTGTTTGTGGGCCAGAGTCCGGGTGAGAGCGGCGGTAGCCGTTATAAAGGTTTAATTCTGAGCGGAGAGTGTCTGCTAAGGAGCGCAGAGCGGATTTGGCGGGGGAGTATGGGGTATAGCCTGCTATGCCCGCGAAACAGGCTACTGAGGAGGTCATTATGAAGTGGCGTGGCTTTGCTGCACCCGGACCGGTTGACTGGCCGAGCGAGGCGTCCTTCGAGGTCCCTTTGAGCCAGAGTTTGAGCGTGGCATGGGCGAGGTAGGTTGCGGCCCAGTAATTGATCTCCATTTGGTTCCGCATGATCTCTAGGGGCGTGTCGATGAAGAGAGATGGGTGAGCGGCGCCTGCGTTGGCCCAGACGATGTCTGGTGGGTTGCCATGGTTCCAGGTAGTTACTTCTGAGAGTATGCGGGCATTCTCTTCGGGTTTGGTCACGTCTGCGCTGATGGCGTGGAAGCGCTGAGACTGTGGGTTTTTGGCTGCGGACTGGGATATATGTTAGACAAAGTGGATATCGTGAGAGTAGATGTTGTGGGCTACATACTCTTATGTACTTCAGCGCTTCGTCAAGTGTCTTTTGAGTCCGAGCGACTATCACCACGTTTGCGCCTTTCTGGGCCAGCAGCTTTGCTAAGCCTCTGCCCATGCCCTGGGAGCCGCCTGTGAGAAGTACCGTCTATGAGGTCACATCAGTTCCTTCACGCCTTAAGCATCATTTTATTGCCACTGACCCTGCCGTCCACTTCAAAGTGGTTCTTGCTCGAAAAGAGACCCATGATGTCCAGCGCCAGGACCGCGACAAACGCTGCAAGGAAGACCGAGGCCCAGAACAGACCGAACGCCATGATAAAGTGGGAGGAGGAAGAGCGGCTGCCCTGATATGGTAGGCCTGATATTGCAGGATCAGTATCCTGGTCAGGAGTTGCTGACTCGCAGCTACCGCATTGAGAATAGCGGAGTCTTGGCACGATTTTCTTAGCTTCTTTTGCATGTGATTGTTGATATGCCCTAGCCTCAATTTACTTCGCAACAACTTGCGCCAGAGAGAGCCCTCACAGCCGGCAAGATGGTCTACTACCATACGAGCAACACCACCGAGCCTGCCGCCTTCATATACGTCGGCAAAGACAAAGTCGAGAGTATGTTTTTCTCAGCCTGATCGCACTTATTGCACGCTAACATTGCCAGAGATGAGGACCTGATCGCGCACGGCTGGCCAGAAGACATCTGGTTCCACGTCGACAACCTTTCATCCGCTCACATCTACCTTCGCCTGCCACCACCACATACGCCAGATCAATGGAAGAACATACCCGAAGCCCTACTTACAGACTGCGCGCAGCTCACCAAGGCCAGCAGTATTGAGGGCAACAAGAAGGATAATGTGACGGTGATATATACGCCATGGAGCAACCTCAAGAAGTCTGGGAGTATGGCTACGGGGCAGGTGGGCTTCAAAGATAACAAGCTGGTGCGGAGAGTGTATGTCGAGAAGAGGGAGAACGCGATTGTGAACCGATTGAACAAGACCAAGGTGGAGAAGTACCCGGACCTGAGGCAGGAGAAGGCTGATAGGGAGAAGGAGGAGCGGAAGAAGGAGAGGATCGCTGCGCAGGAGAAGGTAAGTCATGCCCATATGTGTGAGCTTGCTCGGTTGCGAATGTTGTACTGACTATGATAACAGAAGAAGCAAGACGCCATAACAGCCGAGGAACACGCCCGCCTGAAGTACCAAAAGGAGCATATGTACGACGACCTGCATAACGATGAGTTACTCGCCGAGTCCAGCAACCAGGATCGGGATGCGGACTTCCTCGACGACTTTATGTGATTCAGGAGACGACAGTCAGGTCGAGAGCCTTCTCAGATACACGGCCACAAGTCTTTCACCCAACCTTGCAGTATCTCCGAATCAATGTCTCGTCCATTGGCGTAGATAATGCTACGACCGATCACCGGATAATGGGTAACCTACGTGAGAGACCGTCAATTGACGGGAATGTCGACGTTGATGACAACTCAGGCCGAGCATTTGCACATGGCATTGAGCCTTGTAAACCCACAGTTCATGATGCAGACCTTCAAGCGGGACATGAGTAGAGGTTGCTGGCGTGCAATAGCTGAGTGATATTGAAGTAATGCGAAGCCTTGTCTTCAGCGATACTGACATTACATATTCCTTTACGCTCGCCAAAGCGCAGCAATGCACGACGAATAATGAAGCAATTGACTCCAGACGCCATCGCTGATCCCAACACATTCGCATAACGACGTGAATCATCTCCTGCTCGCTCGCGAGCTCGCCCTCGACAACCTGCCAGTCTCCTGTGACCTCCGCTCTCTCTTAAAGCTCTCTCTCGTGTTGACACGATCGAGGTCGAAAGGATTGTTGTC
>JAKLLW010001853.1:0-11161 GCA_022814695.1 Neocatenulostroma microsporum | reverse complement strand
GTTTCGTAATATCCTCTAAGCGCTTATTAACGGTACTTAAGACTATAAGCTTAATAATAGTATAGGCTCGCGAGACTCGTAAGAACGTCTACTACTAAGAAAAGTACTACGTATACTATAGGATATAAAGACTTAGTAGGATTCTACCTATATTATATTAGTCTAGTTCCGTCGACTACGTAAGGCTATAGAGGCTTATATATAGTAGTTTAAGCTCGGCTAGCTAGCGTTATTATAGAATAAGTAGGAGTAAGTAGATTATCTTATTAATCTAGCGAAGCTATTTACTCTCTATACCTCTCTTATTAGTTAGACGAAGGGCCCGACGCTATACCTAGTATATAGCTTCTATAATAAGCTCTTCGATATAATTAAGCGTACGAGGAATAAGCTATAGGTTAAGAGAGTACTATAGAAGAAGGCGATACTTAAAGTACTTAACGAGGCTTTCGTAAAGCTAAAGAAGTACTATAAGCTTACGAAGACATACCTTAGCGACCTCTATAGTATAGCAATTCTACTTAATCCTATTATAAAGCGTCAATTCTAGCGTAGAGTAGCCTAAGCTAGTACTAAGTCTCGTACGGTCTACTAGAACAAACTAGAATAGCTTTAGTTAAAAGAATACTACTATTACGTAGTACTAGTAGAGTAGAATAGCCGTAAACGCTAGAAGATAGGTACTAGTATTATGTCCTTTATTATAGACGTTTCGTATAGTAGAGATTAGCGAGAGAATAATAGAAGAATAGAGTTTAAGTAGTATAAAGAAGCCGGTAAGTACGTAATCGTCTATATAATCGTTATAGTTCTAACTATTCTAGACTAGATCTCGATAGCCTCGTTTATTAGTTTAGGAATAATCTCCTTACTATATAGGCCTATATTACGAACGATTTCCTAATAATTATAATAATAGCGCGCGATATACTTTATATACTAGCTACTAGTATTAGCGTCGAGCGAGTATTTAGTACTACGCGCTATTAGCTCTAATATAACTACTAATATACTCTAGTCCTATTTATAGTACTTATAGTAGCTAGATACTAGCTCTAATCGAACTCGAGAGCTATTATTAAGGCTCCTACTACTAGTTTTAGGCCCTTTAGAAGGCCTATTATACGTAGTATAGTTACTTCGAGAGTAGGTCGTCGAAGAAAGAAGAAGAGATAGTACTACTACCTAATATAGTTACTATAATACTTTAGGGCGCTATCGAGTTCGTAAGACGCGCTTAGTCGCGTCGTTATTTTAATTCGAGGCGCGTTAGTACGTAGCGCTTTAGAGCGCTATTTTTTAATAGTACGCCTTAGAGCGCTATACTATAAGGTGTCGTTAAATAAGAAGAGGTCTTCGATAATATTAAGGGTTACTTAAGTTATAACGATAGAATTAAAGATAGTCTATTTAAGAGTTACTAAGAAGAGTATTCCTTTATAGAAAGGAAGGAATATAGTACGCGAGAGTAGCTATATAGAGTTTACGTACGTACGGTAATAAGGTAATAAGTATATAAATAGTTAGTCGTAATATAGACTCCTATATACTACCTAATATACTAGGTCTATATTATATTAACCTTAGTTACCTATATATTTACTATCTTAGTACTAGTAGGCGTTACTATTAATATTATTATTATACTACTAATTAATAGAACGAGCGACTACTAACTATAGGCGGAAAAAGCCTAGCGCTCTTAATTTACTATAGTAATACTAATTTAGGTAATAAGAAGAGTAACGACTTATATAGTATACTCGATTATAGTAGTCGAAAAACAATCGCCTATTATTAAGGTAAAGCTATAAGAGAAAGAGTAGTCTAGAGAAAGTAGTCTCTAGTTATAAAAGTACCTACTCTATAGTATACTCTTATAGTAGAGTATATACTCTATCTAGTTTTAACTTGTCGTTACTATTCTTAGCTTCTCTATTACTTAATATTTAATAAGTATTAACTAGTATAAGCTAGTATTTAGCCTATCTAGTAGTAATAATAGAGTTAAGAGAAGCCTACTACTACTCTACTACTATAGTATTATAGTTTTTAGAATGTCGCTTATAGCTATTAGCTATATAACTATAATTAGAGGTACTATAGAATAATTAGAATCTAGCGTTAATATTAACGCCTAAGGCGACTACTATATTTAGTAAGAGCGTAGTTATTAAAATATAATAGATGCGAGAGTACGAGGCCTCTATACTAAGAGTAAGAGTACTAGATACTATAGTCCTACCTATATCGATTTAGATAGTTATCTATATAGTTCTATAAGCGTTAATATAACGATAGGGATTTACGTCGATCGACTATCGTAGACGAACACTAGCAATCTGCTATGGCTTCGGGTCTAGGCCCGTGAATTAGCAGACTTAGGCATTCTCTGCCACCAACCTCGTCTCACAGATCACCAACGTTGGTAGGATGTTAGATATCAAGTATTCATACAAGGACAATCATACATGGGAGCGGCCATGGGGCGCTTCAACCACTATCTACATGCCTGTCACCCAATGTCAGCTCCCACAATCTCCCTTAGCGCAAGAAGCAGAAACGCACCGCAGGTATACAAACAGGACATACTTACAGCTCATCCCTCTCTCTCTTCTCCCTCTTCCCACCACCCTCTGCCGTTCCATTCAAGTGGCCCTCCAAATCCATCCACTCCGCCGCAAACGCCGCGGTAATAACCGCCCAATCCTCCACAGTAGGAATATCCAAATGCTCCCCATCATCCTCCATCTTATGCCATACACTCGGAAAAGGACTCGGAATCAAATGCAGAATCTCTACCCCTCTGGCCATGAAGGGGAGGTGGTCGTCCTCTACAAACCCTCCGATCCAGCGATCGCTTTCCTTCTTGCTAGCTTCTGGCAAGAAAAGCTTGGGTGGAGAGGAGTGCAGTTTGTGGATATTGCGCAGACGCTCTTCGAGCGAGGCCATGGCTTGGTAGGCCCAGTGTGTGGTTTTGAAGTAAGATGGCACCGTGGGGTTTGCGGAACCCAGGAGGTCGAGGAGGACGAAGAGGTCGATGGAGGCGAGTGGAGTGCGGAAGGTGGACATGGCTGGGTGGATCGTGTCCTCCCATTCTTCTGCCAAGGCTCTCGCGCCGTATAATGAGTCTGTGTGCGTCCAGGTTTGGAATGCTTCCTCGCCGTCTAAGAGTAGGATCTGTAGACCCTTGTGCTCTTCGACTCCTCCAAAGCTGTCAGCACCTTCGGCTTCCATGCTTGACCATTTACGGGTGAGTGCTGCGTCGAGGGATCGAGCGACGTGTAAGAGCATCGCGCATGGGGCAGCGGAGTCGGTTGCTCCGATGAAACCCTCTGGTGTGAGTTTGGAGTCGTAGTGCGCGACTAATGCTAATCTTCCTACTTCTCCTTCTTTATCACCTATCCATGGCGGATCTCGCGTAGCTATTAGGTTGGTGAAGGGTATCTCTGCCCCTCCACTCGTCGGCGTCGTAGATGTAGAATTTTGGAATGAAAGATTCCATTCCGGTAGGTGTGTAGAGAAAAAGTCGACAAATTGGAAGAGCACCGCCTCGGAGCCTGGTGTTCCTGGGACTCGAGGGCGGAGGATGGGAGCGAGCAGTGCGCCGTCATGGATGTCGAAGTCGGAGGGGGAGGGCGAGGAGAGGGAGAGGAGGGAGGTGTTGGTTAGTGTTGTATAAGCTATTGCTTGCCGGAGAGCCGCGGGCAGGAGGAGGAAGGCGGAGAGCTTCATTGTAGAGGTAGTGGTAGGTGGTAGGTGGGTAGGGTGTGGTTGGTGGTTGATGTTCGGGATCGACTGAGACGCCCGCACTCCGCCAAGTTCACTTCAACTTCACCTTACAAGGCACGCCAGTATATCGTCTGATCTGTCAAGACGAACAAGGCACGATGTGATGATCACGACAACGCTCTTTAGGCGCAATGCAACCTCAATTACGCGATACACCCTAAGTCGAAGCCTACGGACCAGCACTCTTGCTGCCAATCGAGCTACAAAAAGCTCACAATGGCTTCCCTCATCTCCTCTCGGTCGACTGGAGAGCACAACAGCAAAGCAAGCTAGACAACCCATCCAACACAGATACCCCGAACTCCTCACCGTCTTCGTCGCCCCCTTCTCCCACACAATCACCATAGGCGTAGCCCGCGTCGGCGCCTTCTTCTTATTGCTCTATGGCACACTCGGCTGGGCGCCTTTCATATACTCCTCAGACGATATCTCGAACTGGTTCATACCAGCTGGTACGCCCCCAAGCACCTCAAATCCATCCACCAGATACAACCAGCTAACCCACTCCTGCGTGTCGTAGCAATCCTCGGCCCTATGGTCCCCCTCACGTACGCCCTCTTAGTGGGCCCATTCGTCATGAATGTAGGCGTCCGCCTCCCCACCTCCGCTCGCCGCAGCCGCGAAGCCCTCCTCCGCTTCTCCCAAAACGTGCCCCCGTCTACCCTATTACGCCTGAAATACCTCCGTTTCGCTCCCTGGGGTCACTCGCGAGAGATCCCCATTAGCGATTTCCGTCGCCTTCCCCCAACCTGGACACGCCTCGCTAATCTTGAGCACGTCCCTGAATTCCATGTCGGGAAATCTGAGTTGGAGGAAGTAGGGAGGAATGGAAAAGGGGCGGGGATAAGGGAGTTAGGGTTGAGGGGATGGTTCGTGAGGGCGTATTTTGGGAGGTATTGGGTTAATATGACGACTACGGCGAAGGATAGGAGTGGTGTTCCGGGGGTATGGGAGAGGATGTGGGGGCAGATCCGGTGGATTGGGGAGGGAGGGAGTGGGCGTGGTGAGGGTGCTGTGCAGAAGAGGAGAGGACCTGTGGGGATGGCGAACAGAAGTGCGCCTGTGCCTCCGCCGGCGACGGTGAGTAGAAGTACTTCAAAATGAAGAGGGAATGATCGTGCGTCCTCGTGTTGACGCCGAACGGCCATGACATCGTACCCCTCCTTCACCAGCATCAGCAAGTCCAAGGTCACTACACGCCCCCAAACCCCGACCCTCACGAGCGAAGCGAGTAAGCCCCGCCATCAGAATGCTCGGCAGAACGTCGGCTGTACACCATTTGTTCTATATTATCGATCAAAAATTACTCGGTCAACATGCGGTCTTCGGATTTAGCGATTAAAATCAACTTGACAATATTTGCCAGCATGTGAGATTCCAGCTTCTATCTTGGGCTTCGGCGCCTGAGTTCGACTGGCCACGATGGGTGAGTCTCGTTGGGGTATCACCTTCGGGTGTGTGAAACCTTTTGCCATTTTGTTTGATCTTGATCGACATGCGAATGACGAGGGGGTATGATCAGAAGAGGGTGATGATGATGATGATGATGTTTTGCATGGAGAGAGTGGTTTGACTGCTTTTTACTGCGGTTTTGGGCGCGAGAGGTAGGGCGATGGAGTATCTTTTGGGTAAGCGTGAGTCTCCCTTTGGATGATCATTGACTTCTCCGCTTGTGCTGCAGCTTTTGGCTACAGAACGCGCCCCAGCTGCCACCCTTTTGCCTCTCCACCCTCGTGGGAACAGCACGACAACCAGGTCATCCAATGCTTCGTGCGACTCTTGCTTGTCTACAATCACAGACACGTATCTCCTATTGTCCAAGCAATTCTGCGCTACTGTATCTTCGACTCTGCTATTGTTCACAGTTTGTCGGTATTGGGAGCGCGCCAATCTCACGTTTACCCCATGCTAGACTTTGGCACTCTCACTACACTTCCTCCTATTGTGTGAGCGTTCTCACGCTATTGTAGGTCCTACTCTGCTATTGTGCACAGTCTCGAGGTATGGGGAGCTCGCCAATCCCACATTCACATTGCTGATCTCCTATTGTTGAAGAGTACTGTTGTAACTCGTGGCTCGATATAAGTATCCCCTTCTGCTACCTCTCAATGTCTTCTCTCTTCAAGAACAACACCAACACAAGACCAGACGAAAGCAATCTCACCATGGCGAACACACTCAACTCCACCATCCGTTTCTACACAACCTCACCAGGCGACGCTGCGTCCATCCAGTCTTGGTTAGACGAGCATGTGAAAGGCGCCAAGGAAAAGGATTTTTATGCTTCTTTCACCAACTGGTGCATCTCGGTCGTCAACCGATCCAAGAATGCCTGTATGTTGAAATCCTACAAGCCACTGTACTGCCTACCAGTGGCTTGAACACATTCTCGTACGACGGAGATGACTGACAAGCTACATAGCCGCCAGATACGCCTCAGACGAAGCCAGGCAGACCGAGCAGGCCGTATTGGCCACCCTCAAGGAGTATCCCGCCGACACGGCGAAGTTCATCAAGGCCATGGAGGCCTATATGGCTGCTAGCTACAAAGATGGCAACTTCTGTAGCGGTGTCTTGAAGCCAGGCCAGAGTGGTACGCATCCCCGTTTGATCTTCTGCGCTTCATGCTGCTTTATCGCCTACTGACACGTTTTGACACAGGCATCATTGCGGTGAACGGTGCGCAGCAGCAGCTGTACAATGTCGTCTTCTCCAAAGCCGACCGACGTGCGCACGAGGCCGCGAAGGGCAATACGATGCCCAAATATGATCAGGCGGCGAAGAGACGTAGCGAGAAGAAGAAGGCAACTCGCCGCAAGCGCAAGGATGCTGAGTTGGCTGAGGATGTCGCTGGGCTGGACATCTCCGGCGATGAGGAGGATAGCGGTGCGGCGGTAGGCGGCGGCGGTGATCTTGCGCCGGCCTTTAGTGGCGGAGATGAGATGACGCTGGCTATGAGGCCGAAGACTGACGTTGCTGCTGCCAAGACTGGCGGCGATGAGATGATGCTGGCCATGAGGCCAAAGAAGGACTGAGCGTGCGGTGACGACGGCGAGGCATGGCGTACTGCCGCAGCATATGAGAGCATATTGGCTGCATGTTTTTGCGGAGATAGCACCAGTACACAGCTGCAGCAGCGCTGACACGATTGCTTTGTTCTGTGTCTTAGATATACATTCCAGGCAGACTGCCAAATCCGGCTGACTTTTTCTTTGACACCAATTCATTGTTCATATATGGCTGACAGGACAGCATCTCTGCACCATCACATCACTCAAGAGCTACTGACGCGCCGTCCATACCCTCGATCAGAGATTACCGTGCTGAGAACGGATAGCTGAAAAGCAACCCCTTCGGTAACATCGACTCAGCTGCTCCACAACAGCATCACCGTTTCTCCGCGCCTTCAAGTCAGCCAAGAGCCATCGTACTCACCATCAGCACTCTCACGCATACACAATGGCGCCAAGAAGACAGAGCTCGGGCGTAAGTCCCAAGACAGACCGCCCAGCCCGCACTGTCTCCTTTGCGGCATCTCCAACCAAAAGAAGTCCGCAGCACTCTCCAATATTCGGAGACTCCCAAGTACTCAGCCCTTCCGCGTTGAAGAACCCAAGGTTTACACCAAACAGCCCACCCACTACGGTCTATGCGGATGGAGTCCCTTCAGGCAGCTTCTTCGCCTCAGCAGGCTCTGGACGCAGGCCGTCTCTTTTCGCTTCGCCGATCAGGAACAACTCGACTGTGCTTCCACCTACTAGTCTTTCCGCCGAGCCGGCTAACGCCCCGAGGTCACCTTTCGCCTTAGCAGGATCCGGAAGGAAACTATCTCTTTTCGCTTCACCGATTCGGAACAACGCGACTGTGCTTCCACCTACTAGTCTCTCCGCTGAGCCGGCTAACGCTCCGAAGTCACCGTTCGGTCCATCTGCTTCTGCGCCAAGGAGGCCGTCGCTGTTCGACCCTCCTACGACGCCGGGTAGGGTGAACAAACGGACGGGAAGGTGCGGGACGACGATGCAGGCCAAGCGCAACATTCCCGGAACCTGGCATCTGACTCCGGTGAGCTCTCCGTCCTCGACTGACTGGTCGTCCGACTCCAGCTTCCCTCCTAGCCCTGCCTGGAGATCTACCAGCTCCAGCAGCTCTAGCAGCGCAACGCCCAGTGAAAAGTCCTTCACGCCTCCCAGTAGCCCACTCAAGAAGGTGTGGCAGATCGCGCAGACGGCTCTCAGTGTTGTGACTGGTGGGCGCCGGCAGCGCCGACAGTCAGGTCCGCTTTCGCCCCCTTGGTCCCCCGATGACCCGAATGCAGCGGCATTCCAAAACGTTCGCCGCGCTCAAGGGCGAGAGAATCTTGAGCGGGCTGTCACTGCGTTTCTGGAGGACTGGAAGCTGGACGACTTGCTGGCGTACATCGCGCAGGAGCACGACGAGGACGATGTCGTCACAGGACAGCGCTTCGCAACACGGTACCTCGACGAGAGGGCGTGGACCAGCCTTACACCCGAGAAGCAGACGAAGTTGGCAGCACAAATGCTCTGGGACGAACTAGACCTCCCAGGGCAACGCTCAAGCACAGCATCCAAACGCTGGTTTGCTATCTTTGACTCTTCCAGGAGTGTTGATGGGCTCAGGCCCAGGGGCCTCAGCGCGTATTACATGACTCGCGACCTCGTGGAGATTGTTGACCCTGGCCTGCACCGCCTTGTGAAAGACTTTCTGCAAGACCATGGATTTCGGGTCCTGGGGTATGTCTGCGAGCAGACGCCTTATTTCCCGTTCCGAGAGATTTTTTTCAATCTGAACGTGTTGGAAGGAGGATTCTACCATCCCGTCGAGGAGCCTAGCGAGGTTGCGCTGCTTGTCACGGCTGCTCTGCAGGGTGGGATAGACTTGACACCGCTTAAGTCGTCAGGCAAGAAGGCTTGTGATCGGAGCTATTGTAATCCACTGCCAGAATGGGAGGAACATCAAACAAGAGACTGGTCGTCCGAGTCTTCCGGCGAGGATAGCGAGGCCCTAGAGAAGAGCAAGAAGTCGTCCCTGTTCTCTATCAAGAAGGCACTAAGTCGGAAACCAATCAGATGGCGGAGGGTGTTCCAGCGTATGCAGAGGCACATGGAGTACCACGGGTTGAAGACTACTATGCGTGCAGCTTACCCTTACCTGCCGGACCACGTGAGGGAGCGCCTCTTCGACCAGGATAAGGGGCCTGAGAGCGCTGTGGAGTTCGGCAGGCTCAATCATCGCTTCAAGGCGTGGGACAACATCGCGGCCACCCTTGCTGATGGGTATGTCATGCACATTCGCCAGGGCAGGGAAGCTAATGTTATTCCGGAACGACCGGCGGACACCGATGCCGAACTGAAGTTACTGCGAAACGAGAACACCTTTCTCCGAAATCAATTGGATGAAGCGGTGAAAGAGAGAGAGGCTTTGGCCGTCCATCTGCGAGATGGCATGGATGATGAAGAATGCGAGAGATGCGGCCGGCTATTCGGGTCGTCCAAGAAGCACAAGCAGGAGCATGGGGCCGAGTGGCAGCGTGTAGATGCCTACGTGAAGTGGAAAGAGACGGCACGGCCGCAGGTGCAGCCCAAGGGCGCTTCGGGAAGCAGCTCTTCGCCGCCGTCGGGTGGCAAGCGTAAGCGCTCTTCAACAGCGAGCGAAGGTCAGAAGAAGGCAGGCCCAGAAGCGCCGAAGAAGCGTAGGAGGACCGTCATCGCTGTCGAGATCCCTCGTACGCCTCTGCCGGTTGATGTCCTGCCTATGGGCGCTACATAGATCAGGCGGAGTAGCAGGCTCGCGGCTAAGCAGCACCAAAGGTAAAGACGATGCCAGCTGCCATCTGAGACCCAATGAGCAATCCCAGATGAAGAGTCTCTCCGCCGGTACATGGATGCCGAGTGTAGGAGCTCAGGGGATGCCATATCTTTCGGAGACGATGTACGTTTGTTCGCTTAGAATGCAAGTCCATACCATGATCATCAATACATATCCGTGTCATCTTCGTAGCTTCGTTGGGGCAGCCTGCGCCTGTATTCGTCTTCCTGTTTTTAGTCTAATGCTTTACTGCGAAGATGATCGTATCGTACTTGGTGATCCGGTCAGATTGGTCGACTTAAAGCGGTATCCAGCAGTCAGCATGTCCAGGGTCAGATTGGAGCCGACCAAATGCTCCAGCTCTCAATTGTTGCTATTGACGTGCTGGCGCCGACTACAGCTGTTCGTACCAAACGTGCCGTCGCAGAGATGCTACAGGTCTTAGCGGAAGACTGCTTGCCATGGTCTCTGTGGGTCGTGTCTGCAGGATGTGGCGAAAACGGCTTGGTGCAACTTGACTTTGAGGGAGCATTGCTCGACCATGCTATCCCATGACATAATTATACAAGCTTCTGCCGCTATCTTTCTCGATCTCCTTTACCGCTCGCCCGCCAATCTCCTGTCTTGCACCTCCGTCAGTGCCCGGCTCCCGCTGATGTAAGCCACTACACCAACCACAGCCGCCACCGGCAGCGTCTGGAAAAGGTTCCAGACAGTGTAGTACATGAAGAACACTCCCTCCATTGCTAGGATACTGCCAAGGAACAAGCCATGTGCGACCGGGCTAGCATTGAAAGCCTTGCCGAAGTGGTCGAAGTTGCCTCCCAGCATCAGCCATACGCCAAGGAGAGCAGGTAGAGTCACAAGGATCGCCAACGTGAAGAAGAGACTGATCACTCGTGGTCCGGATTGTGGGTCTGCCTTGAAGATGTGGTGGATCTCAGGCTTGCTGGTGTGGCGCTCTGGTGGAGACGGCACGGCTGGTGGTGCAGCCTGGTCGGTCTCAATGGCGAGATCAAAGGCGTGTTGGCTGTATGGCGTAGACGAGCCGAACGAGGCGATCACGAAGGATGCCTTGAGTGCCTTGTTGGATGTGAGGAGTTGGTATGGGAGGTCTTTCTGCGTCTGTGAAACCCACTGTTAGCGTAAAGCGCGAACTTCAGATGTCGCGCGGACGCACCACTTCAACCTTGCCCTTGCCATTTTCTTTCAGGCTGAATGGGAACGACTCTTCCAGTCCCGTTGTCGGCTCTTGCAATGTCAGGAAAGCCTGGTGCGGCCTCTTGCTTGTGCTGCCCTCCTTCGTTGTCAGGACGATCTTCAAGGTGTCGGAGGCTGGTAACGTGACGGCATAGGAGGTGAGGGGTGAGTTCGGCATCAACCTGCTCACAGTCTGGTTAGTCTTGACAATGCTGAACGAGTATGGAAGGCTGCATACTTCTCCTTCACTCCTCCGCCTACTCCAGCGCCTTTGCCCTGGACTGTCAACGTCGCATCTTCGAAGGTCCAGCCTGCTGCGAGGACTGCAGGCAGCATAGAGGCC
>JAKLLW010001852.1:0-11169 GCA_022814695.1 Neocatenulostroma microsporum | reverse complement strand
CGGCTAGGTGAAACAAGGCGGGATGTTTGTCTTGGAGCCGGCGGCTCGGATCCTCGTTGCGTCAGAAGTGAGACATTTCCCGGGCTAGAGAAGCTGTCGAAGGATTCACTATCTTTTACACAAACATGGGTATGCATATCGATACTACTGCAGCTCGGTGTGGCCGTACGTGGGAGCAGTCGATGCAACGTAAAATGTACTGTCAAAGAAGGCGCTTAGAATCGGGCTAGAAGAAGGCTGCGTTGTTGCAACTTGTTGGAGGTCCAGCCTGCGGTTTCGTGCATCCGTACGATCAGCAGGCGATCAGGCACACTTCTATATAACAAACAGGCAAGGATTTACGATAGTTGTTAGCCTGATACCACCCTAGTGACCCTATGACCGTCCATGTGGACCACATGCGCTTGAGACTCGGAATCCACTTGGGACTGCATGGAGCATTTCGGCAGTTGTACAGTATCGTGATGCTTTCAGAGGTAGCTACCACCAGAGAACTTCGACGAGAAGCCAGCAGCCTTGTTCAGGAGGTCTTTGCGCTGCGTTCCACCGATGCGCATCCCGCTGCCCATGTCCTTCTCCCTGTCGAAGGCACGCTTGCTTGGGTCATCGTCGACGTCTTTGCCTTTGCTGCCGGCGTGCTGGTCCATGAGCGATGGACCTCGAGCCTTTTCCTGGAAAGTTGTTAGCTTGACTTCCATAGTAAAGGAAGGCTCGCGACAACTTACAACCTGCTCTCTCGTCTTCGCAGCTTCCGCCTCGTCCCTAGCGCTCTTCGCTGGTCGTCCTGCTTTCTGCGGCCCAGGTGATGTGGGCTTCGCAATGCCCATCATCTCGTCCTGTAGTCTCTTCCGTTTCTGCTCCGGCGTCTCATTCCACGCTGAGCTGTCTTCATCCCGTCCACCAGGTCCTTTGGCTCCTTTGCCGGTGTTGAAGCCTCGAGGTCGTGGCTTGAGGGGGTCTAATCGTGCCGCGAGATCGTCCTGCTTGGGTGGCATCGTCATCCAGTCATCTCGTTTCAGCTTCTCTGGTACCGCAGGCTGTGCCGCTCTGCCAGTCTGTGTCTCGTCGTCGTCCTCATCCGTTTGCGCTGGCTCAGCACCACTGCCTGGTAACGCAGGCCCGAAGTCGTCGTCATCGTCGCTGTCTTCCTCTCGTGCAGCCGCCGGCTCGACTGGGCGCTCGTCTAATGGTGCAGGCGGCATAGCAGGTCCAATTACTCTTCTTCGCTTCTCGCCCTCGTCTGGACTCTTTGCGCCGGAAGCTGTCATTGGCTCATCCTTGTTGTCTTCTTCTTGCTTTCTCTTCCGCTTTGCCAGTAGATGTGGCGGTAGCTCTGGACCTACTGCCGACATGGTGCGAGCTGGTCGTTCGTAGTCTGACGTGATGAGTAGTGGATTGACAGTTGGATGGACCCAAAGCTCCCTCCCCAAGGATTCCCGCGGAGGGCAGAGCCTGAGGCAGAAACATTGGCCTCGATGTTCACATGCACAACCTATACGCCGTCTCACGAAGCAAGCTGGCTGGAATACTTGAGCTATCGGATCCTACAGAGAAACAGGAAGTTGCTGGTATACTGGTCTTGGAAGGAGAGGGTCTCTCACGCCGACAACGTATTACCAAAGCACCTATTGGCAGCTGAGCCTCAGAAGCATAAGGTCGAGATAGAGTCGAGCGCTTGGGCTGGACAGCAACAGTGCTACATAGCTTAGTGAGCTGTTGAGGCTACTCGAGCAATGTGCGCTCCCAGAGCGGACCGATGAGCTCCCTCTCTGGAGGCGCTAATGAAGGCGGCAACAATGAAGATGTGGAGGCAGACGAGGCTACACGCACAGAGGAGCTGAGGGATGAGGGCCCGGAGGCTCCAGAACAGGGTGATGAGATTGAGGAGAGCTTTCAGACTGCACAAGAGGACGACGTAGCAGACTTTGGAGAGTTTGCAGAGCCTGGCCCGGATGATGAAGGTACAGCTAGCGAGGATGGCCTGGCCGAGGAGGATGTGGCACAGCTGCATCGCGATCGGGCGGACGAGGAGGACGAGGACGGTTCAGTACGTGCACTAGCCGATGTGGGACCAGACGATGGACCTGTCACACCTACTGCGCAGAGCCCTTTGGCAAGTCCCGGAGACTCTGGCTCCATACCGGATGATACGCCGTCATTGCAGGGCTCGTTGGCCTCCACAACTGGTCGACTAGCTTCGCCTTCGCGAACGGCGCGCAAGGCTGTCTCAAGAACAGCGTCAGGTGCACTACAGCCTTTTGAACGGCGGTTTGAGACGCGACTTTCTGCTTCGCCTTCGCCCTCGCCACGAGCTGGATCTCCCGCCTTCCTTGGCTCTCACTCCCGGCAGGTATCGATGTCCTCACAGATATCGCAGCTTTCTTCGCAGGCTGGTTCTACGCCAGACGAGGCGCCGCAAGCACCATGGGATGTGATCAGATGGACCAAGCTACGCAAGATCACTGGCCAGGCTTTCTCTGAGGTCGGCAAGCGCAACTTTGGTCGGCCGACGACGCTTGCGGTCTCTGCGCTCATTGCTATAGGCACCTCCAAAGGGCTTATACTAGGCTTCGACTATCATCAAACGCTGAAGATTATCATTGGCCAGGGCACAAAAGCTACGGAGTGTGGTAGCGTCACAGCTCTGGCTATTGCGGCAGACTACTCGACTATCGTAAGCGGACATGCGGACGGCCACATCTTCACCTGGGAGATTAGTCGACCCGCACGGCCTTTCTTACAGGTGTCACCGCTTGATCGCAGTACGCTTCAGCAGCGACAACACCCCGATGGACATGTAGCTGGTTGCGCTATCCTGCATATTGGCTTTTTAGGCACGCGGCATACGGCGCTTGTCTCAGCTGATGCAGCAGGCATGGCGTTCTCACATCTGGCCACAAGAGGGCTCGGTCCCGTCACACGAATCGTGAAGTCTACGCGATTACTCGGCCGTTATCCTCCAGCAAACCCAAACACGGAAGAGAACCGGAAGCCAAGCTCAGTGCTCGCTTTCTCGCCATTACCACTCGGCAACGTTGAACAAGCGACAGACGGCATGGGCCTGACAGCCTTGCTCACGCCGTATCTACTTGTCGTGGTGTCTACTACACCAATCGCGCAGACACAGCACAAGTCGCCACGGCCGAAAGAAGTCAAGCCTCATGGCACGCTCAGCGGATGCTTGGCGTGGTTTCCTTCCGTGAAGCTGAAGACCACTGCCACCGAGAAGGACCGAGGCAACTCCGACACCAAGTTGGTCTACTGCTGGTCCAATGTCCTGACGGTGCTGGATGTCAAGGTAGTCGAAGATAAAGACACGACGAAGCCGCCGAGTCTTGAGTTCCATTCTCGCAGCCGATGGCGGGCTGAAGAGGCCATTGTGGCCGTCCAATGGCTCGGTCGCTCCGTTTTGGGCGTGCTCACAGTCAGCCAGCGACTGTTGATCGTCGAAGACGGTTCTTTGCAGGTCACTGATTCGATAGACCTCCTGCACAGACACATATATCATCAGGATCTCTTCTCAGAGCAGCTCAAAACTGTGGTAGAGCGATTAGACTCAGAGGACCCTTCATTGCATGGCGTCGTAGCAGACGCCTTCTACATGAGCTTCCGGGCATACAAAGGACGTACGTTCCTACTCGGCTTCAATGACCTGACAGTGGGCACATTGTCGAATTGGGCGGACCGATTGATGGCGTTGATGGAAGCTGGCGATCATATCGCTGCCATAAGGCTTGCCACTGAGTACTATGCAGGCAGTGCAAACAATGTCACAGTGGGTCTGCCTGATGATGAGGAGTCTAGACATGAGATGGTCCGTGAGCGTCTTCTGGCCATGATCACTGCTTCACTGAACTACACTTTCGCGCAGCATGACGACGAACGAGATCAGAGGCTTCGCGAGCTGGCAGAGGTGTGTTTCGAGGCATGCATCAGCATGCGAGAAGCGGACTACCTCTTTGGGGACGTCTTCGAAATATTCGATGAAGCTGAAGAGACGGCCGTCTTCGTCACCACGCTTGAGCCTTATGTGCTCGATGGCGAGGTCAAGACTTTACCGACCGAAGTTGTCAAGAGTATTGCCGACCATTTCATCTCCGAGAACCAGAGTTCTAGGCTCGAAGAGCTGCTTTGCAGGCTCGATCCATTATCTTTCGATCTAGACGAAATCACTATGCTCTGTCGGCAGCATAGCTTGTTTGACGCCCTGATCTACGTATGGACACAAGGTCTGGGCGACTTCGTGACGCCTCTTGTCGATCTGCTCTCACTGATCAAGATTTTGCAAGCTGGCGAGGACGTCGAAGACTTGACCGACAATCCCTTCTTCGAAGCCGCGATGAAGGTCTATCCCTACCTTGCCTACTCACTCACAGGAAGACGCTATCCAAGCGGAGAGCTACTGGAAGACCCCGAAGCAACGCGAATCAAGGCAGACCTTTACGAATATGTCTTTGCGGGTACACCTACGGCGTGGCCACCAGGCAGCGGCAAAGTATTCCGCACTACTGAGCAAGCAGAGGAAGAGCCAGCATTTCCGTACTTGACCTTGCTGTTGGACTTCGACAGCTCGAATTTCATGAGCATGCTCAACGAGGCCTTCGAGGACTCTTTCCTGAACGAAGCAGATGACGACTCCGGCGTTAACGGCGCAGTAGTCAATGGCACCAGCAGCAGGCCAGGGTATCGGATGACGAGGCAGCACATCATTAGCATCATGCTAGATGTCATGCGCCAGCAAGAGTCCGAGCCAGAGCAGGTCATCTACCTGGACATGTTCATCGCACGCAGCTTGCCGAAGTACCCTGGTCAGCTCATATTGTCGGGGTCCCTTCTCAGCCAAGTGCTGGACAGACTATGTCACCCACCGTCGGACGCTCTACGTGATGATTGTCAACTCAGCGTGGAGTACCTGCTCTCTGCTTACCGGCCGCCCAACGTCGCTCCGCTAATTGAAGCTTTGCACCTGGCTCGCTTCTACCGTGTGCTTAAGTCGCTGTACCGTAGCGAACGAATGTTCACTGAGCTCCTTGAGATCTACTTTGAAGATCCGTCGGGCCAAGAAGACGTGTTCGATTGCATTGCCTACTGTCTGCGTGCAAGCACGAATGCAAGCCAAAAGCAGATATCGGCTGTCAAGCGGACTACAATGCGTCATATCGAAGACCTTGCAAACATAAATGAGATCGCCTTGGCTCGGACGCTTGCTGTGTACGCAAAAGATCTGCTCAGAGGAGCTGTCGACGCCGTTGCCGACTCATACCAGCAGTTCCTTTTCCTGCGCACACTTCTGGAGCCTGCCGCTCTCCGGGCGGAGCAGTCCAGTCAGTCTATCCAGTCACTGCCGCATGAAGAAGCTGCAAAGTTCACCGAACAGTACGTCCAACTTATGTGTATTCACGACCCATCTCGCGTCGCAGACTATGTCAACATCCTTCCAACCGGCGACCTCCGCTTAGACCAGGTCTTGCCATCCATGGAGGACGCTGGTGTGATCGACGCGGCTGTGGTCTTGCTCAGCAGAGATGGCCGGGCGCGAGATGCGATCGACCGCTTGGTCGCACATATACAGAGTCTCCAGCTAGCCTTGACGAGCTTGGTGAGTGCCGCTGGAGAGTCACCTGATGCTGCGTCGGCGCAAGAGGCCGCAGATGATCTCGTGGGGGCGGTCGAGAAGTACACCAAAGTTGGCATATGGCTGTGTCAAGGCCAGAGCGCCACAGCACAACGTCGGCCTCGACCACGCATGAACCTTGCATGGGATGTGAAAGAGGACGATCTAGATCTTGATGAGTACCTGTGGCTCAATTTGGTGGACGCGGTCGTACAATTGACCAAGAACACGGGCATCGCGGCACAGGAGGTGAGCGAGCAGCCTTCCGAGTTCGGCCAAGCGAGCCTAGAGGTGTCGAAGATCACATCAGCTCTCAGGAGCAACGTGCAGCAGTCGTTCACTGCACTTATGGCTGCAACTGCCACACCGAACTTGGCACAGCAGCCGGAGGTGGTTGGCCAACGGCGGCCCATGAAGGATAACCTGAGCTTCTTGCGCGTGTTACGTGCATTCTTGACTCGAGCAGCTGCAACCACGCCCTCGTTATCAGACCTACGCGGTGTGCTGTCGGACATCTTCTCTGCGTACGCGTACGAGCAGGGCGTGCTATCGCTTGCACACGAGCTTCTAGGTTCTGACGTCTTCACGGACATCAATAAGGCCAACAAGCTTCGTCAACGAGGGTGGAGGCCACGTACACAGGTCTGCGAGCACTGTAAGCGGCGAGCTTGGGGTCAGGGCATAGGCGAGGTCATCTGGGACGAATGGGTGCTCCGGGAGCAGGGCCGCGAAGCCGATAAGGCTAGGAAGCTTGTCGAGCGAGGCGGTGGTGAGGAAGCAAGGCGGCTTGAAAGAGGGAAAGCGAAAGCTCAGACTGCTGTTGCTGTTGGCCGTCCTGAGGCGCAGAGTGAGGAGGCTAGGAAACTCGCGCTGGTGGTCTTCGCATGTCGTCATGTCTTCCATCGAGTATGCCTAGATCAGGGCTATAGGGAAGGACGGGACCCTTCGCCAGAAATGTACAAATGTCCATTATGTAGAATAGAGGCATGATAATGTTTTAGCGTCCAGTATCCCGAACAAGTCTGTGCTACAACAACAATATCAAGAGCCGTGTTACTGCTTCATGTCTCATCGTCGCATCTCCTGCCCATTCGGACATGGACGGGGCTCGGCCGGGGGTTTACAAGCACCTCGAAGCCGACATCTCGACGTCAACTCCATCCATCGAACCTCACAACATTCTCATACAACCACGTCAATGGCTTCACCATTCTGGATCGTGGGATGTCTCTCCGGCGCATCGAGTGTTATGCTCGGCGCCTTCGGTGCACACGGTTTGAAGAGCAGGATCAGTGATCCCTCTCGCCTTGCGAATTGGGGCACGGCGGCCCAGTATCAGGCATGTCATGACCACCTCCTCCATCTCAATACCGTGTCCTGATATTTGCAGCTCATCCACTCCGTCGCCCTCATCGTTGCCGAACAAGCCGCTCCCAAGAACATCTGGGCGAAAAGCCTGTTCACTGCTGTATGCACGCTTACCCAAACCCTAACCCTAAAATATGGCAGGTTGCTAACGAATTACAGGGCATCACAATGTTTTCCGGGAGCATTTATCTATTGGTGCTAGACCCAGCGCGCTTCAAGGCTCTCGGACCTGTCACACCTTTGGGTGGGACATGCTTGATTGGAGGCTGGTTGGCGCTTGCATTTGCGAGCAGAGGGAGGGTGAGGCTGTAGACAGACCACCAGCACATATGCGCAGGGAGGGGATGGAGCAGCATACTGTAGTGGAACCTGGCACCACCAGTTACGACGCTGATAGTGAGATACTCAAGTGCACCCTCGTGGCGCGTGTAAACCTGTATGTAAAACCTAGATGTACAACACAAATCCCCGTATCCCACATCCCGTATCGGCCCTCCAAAGCGCCATTTCGCCGCATGCACCACGCTATGCTCGCAACCAAAATAGTCATACAGCTCACCTAAAGCTCCTGATGCCTCTGGCCCCTGATCGCCCTATCCCCAAGAACCTCTTCTGGCCTAGGGAACCGTATCTCCCAACTCCTAGGCGGCACCGGCCTCCCCAACCAATAGTTCCACCCTCTATGAAGCTCGAGCAGCGCGATCTTACCCGCGGTCTGTGGGAAAGTGGCCCAGCTTTTCAGCACGTAGATGTATGCGTTCCAGACCAGACTGAACTCCTCCTTGAAGATCTCGCCCAAAGTCGGCTCGTGTCTGTCTGGTTGACTCTTATTCACGTCTTCGAAGTCATCCAGCTCTTCCAGCTGATCCAGCGTCTCCGACGGGCTGGCCTGCGCAGCTTTGGGTACGGCGGTGGGCTCCTGGCCGTCCAGCTCAGCTGTGACCATACGCCTGAAGTGCTCGAGAGCCTTCATAGCACTGCTGATCTTGTCCAACGTATTGATCAAAGCAACTAGCTCAGTCCGTCTCAAAAGCGGCTTCTCCTCCCCAGCCTGCCCATTCCCAAACTCAAACAGCACTTTCAGCGCTGTCCCAAACCCATTCGTTTGGATCTTACCCCAAAGTCGACACTTATCGCAACCAACACAATCCATAATCCTACTCACATTCCTGAACCGGTTGCGGAAGTCTTCTTTCAGGCTGATACCGTCCGCTGTTGGGTCCTGGAACATGACGCTTTCGTCGAAGATCTGCGGGCCAGATGGGATCGCTCCTGCGAGGGTACGGATCATATCTTTGGTTTGTTTGTCCTGGACAGGGTCTCCGGTGCAGAAGGTGTAGTCTTGAACGTAGTCCCTCAATTTGCCTACTGCGCGAAGGACGAAGGCGTAGTTGAAGTAGAGGTTTGAGATGCGCTCAGGGTGCTCGTGTAGGCGCTCTTTGTAGCACTCCAGGTTCGGTCCCCACTCGCCAGTGGTCTGGTTTAGGTAATCATAGCATAAATGAGTCGATATCGAGGCGTGCATGCCGGAGATGACTCGGTAGAAGACACGCTTCTCCAAACATTCCTCCTCGAAGTCCATGGCCTCGTCAGACTGTCCAGACTTAATAGCTTCTTGGCGATCATGTGCCCGCATGACTTGCTTGAAGTCCATTGCGGCTTGCACCTGGTTCTGCGAGAAGCCATCAATCGGTGCTGACAGGCCAGGTGCGCTTGCAGCGGCCTCGCTAACCGGTGGCTTCGAGAAGCAGTTTTCTCGATATATGCCCTCCCATATCTGATGTGCGCCCTCGCCAGCGTATCCAGTGAAGCGCTCTGGGTTCTCCGCCAAGCTTACATAGTCGCCTTTTCCAGCCGCATTCTCATCTTCTGGTACGCAGTAATCCCGGTCATCACACTCGTCGTCATACTCGACCACACAGCTCTCGCCCACGCTTGCACCCAGTTGATCCAATAGTGGACGTTGCCGCTCTCGTTGTTGTTTCCGCCCAGGATGCTGTGCCTTGGGCCCTTCCAGTTTGCTCAGCTCTACCGCCCGCCATATCTTCGGTATGTCCTCCTCATTCTCCAACGTCGTTACAGCACATGCTCGATTGCCGCACAGACTGCTCTCATCGTTCCAGAACGGACACTCCTTCCCAAACAGGTTCAACCGATAGTACGAGAAGAAGTCTGTATTGTTCGCCAAATTCCGCACATATGGATGCAGTTTATCGTTCAACTTATCGAGGTCGGCGTATGATGCGCAGGCGTCTGACACTTTTGCATTCGGCTCGAGCTGGAAGGCGTTAATGGGTGTAAACTTGGGGTTTGGCGAATTACATACAGCGCAGACGTCTGGATTGGCATGTGATGATGCGGAAGAGGCAGCATTCGCCTTACAGCCTTCGCTGAAGATAGCGAAGACTGCGAGGTAGAAACCTTTGACTGCTGATCTACGCATGGTGGTGTGTTACTGCCACTTCTTAGCCGGACGTCAGCGCTGTCGCATATGTACTTTGCGGTAGTCCATGCTTACCTTGGAGTTCTCGTCCTACTGTGATCGGTCGTCGCCGCTATTGGCGTTCATATGCGGATGCTTCGAGTCCAAGTGAAAGGAAGTTGACAAAGAAGCCGAGCACTAGCGGGTGTGAAGGGTCGACAGAAGCGAGCGACAACGTAGCAAGTATGAGAAGTAGGAAAGTGGCATCAACAAACCATATGCACTCAGCCGTAGTTGGTGTTTTGGATTACTCTATCACAAGCGTGTCGCAGGCGACACATAAAGGTGGCCTGTTTATAGATGCGCCACGTTCCATGTGAAAACCGCCGGAACGGATGCACCGGCCATATCCGAGCGCCACACTGTGGCGCATCTCCGACACGCACAAATTCTTCGCCGCTGCGAGACGACTGTTTGCACTCTCGCATGCTACCTCCTCCTATTCCTCCAAACTCGTCGATATGGCGCACCCTTCCCTCAGTGCTGTAACCACTCTCGCTGACGAAGGATAACGAGACCAGCCGGTTGTCGGCAATTGTTACATTTTCAAGGTACGTTCATGAATACCATCCTCCGCCTTTCCCCTACACCACCTATCATGATGAGATATCACCCTTATTTCTTATAGGAAGAGCCGTAAAAGGCATGGCTGGTATCGACAAATACCTGCCGTCGCTGCTTATAACTGGGAATCTGAAAACCACACATTCATCTACTCCTCACGCGAACATTGTTATCGTTTGAGTACGAGGCTGACGAAAGCGTAGATCACTCTTATACCCACTGTCCAAGCATGTATAGCTGCACTGAACGCTTGAGGGACTACTACGACCAAGCGCTGCCGCTGCTGGCTCAGACCAGCTCTGTGTAGGACCTAGTGACGGAGTGCTGGTGTCCTGCCTTGGAAGGGCCTTGGGCAGAGTCGGTCTGAGTGAGCGGCGGCGAAGCTTGCTCTTCATCGTCCATCAAAGCTCAAGGTCCATGACAAGCATACATCTCGTAATTCTCTCATACTCATAGGGTCTAGAATCTCTGCCACATACGGGTATCTACAAACCAACCGCCACCAATGACAAACGCCTTCCCAATTTTCTCATGCTCGCGAATGCAGCTAAACAGGGATTTGGTAAGAATGGGTGTGGGTGCTTTCCGGTTCTGCTTCATCCTGCGGTCGACCTCGTCGTAGTCGCATCACTTCATGGTGGAGCCAGTAGCCTCACTAATGGTCCGCTGTTGCTCCTCCTGAGCCTTCATCTCCCGGACCTTGGCGAGGACGACCTGTAGCAATAGGTTAGCTTGCCATCTTCAGTGGCAGAGACGGGGACAGGGGATGACATACCTCACGGAAAATCGCGGTCTTCGCCAACTTTGACAAACTCCGCTTCCTAGACAGATCTTGCGCTGGTGGCATCAACCCTCCTCCCGAGACAGGCAAATGTGCCGTCTGTGCCTCCTGCGCAGCCTTCTGCGCATCTGCTGGGATATCCGCTCCCGAGGGTGTATCCTCCTCTTCGTCTTCCTGCATCTTGAGCGCCTCGATGCGGTTGGCGAGCTTGACGAGATTTATACCCCGCTTCAGCTTCTCCTTCGCCATGTATCCCTTGATCTCTGGCAGCAAGTTGTGGTCCGTGGCGCCCACGCCTGCTATCCATGGGTCATGCAAGGCCTGACTACTCGTCGCTCGATCATGCGGATCAGGCTTTAG
>JAKLLW010001851.1:0-11176 GCA_022814695.1 Neocatenulostroma microsporum | reverse complement strand
AACCGTGCGTCTCCATCGTCCTCGAAACGATGACATACGATCCAGCCTTGGCTCAGGTGCGCTAATAGAGCACGATAAGTGAACCAGCCTTTCCGGTAGGGGAATGTATTCCGGGCAACTTGTTGGACGATAGTGGGCCAGTGTGTCTCGAAAAGCTGTGTCAGGCTTCCAGTGGTGCGGGCGAGAGATCGCAGGGTCTCAGCGTCTGGCGCTCTCTCCAGGATTTGGATGAGCAGCTCCGGTGGCAGACCTTGAAAGGATGCCATGGCTGGTGGCTTTCTTGATGTATCCCGTTGCGCACCCGAGTCGGAAGCGGCAGTCGTCTACGCAGACCTGTATCAAGGGTTTGAAGGTCCAAAGTACGGTGCAAGAGAGGGTCAGGACGGCGATGATCCGAATGGTACGTAGTGTCTTGTGCATGTCTGAAACTCTCTTAGCCTGCGGGACAGCGGTGACAGAAGCAGTCTTGCCGTGGATGAGATACTCACGTTGTGCTATAGGATGCATCTGCATGCTTACAGTATCGCAGAAATTGAGGTTTTCTTGTAGTGGTCCTCGAGGATTTTACTCCGTTACTACGTTATGGATCAGTACTAACTCTACTACAAGATCTACCGTTGCCACTGACCTAGTCCGGATGTTCTCTACTCGCAGTATAGAGTCGTATGGATAGAAGAAGCCACTTCGTCAGTCGATATCGACAGGCCACCGAGGCCCTCTCCGGCTGCTATATGTGCGTTTCATGCTTGGCGAACTCAGACCATGGCGTTGGTACTCGTGAGCGTCATTCGTTTCGGACGGACAACATACTCGACCCATACAGCAGCACGACCCGGGTGCCTGCTGGCTCCATCGTCGTCCCTAACGTCCGCCATCGCGGTGGTGCTGCGATAGATACCGTCCGCGAAGCCATAACATTCACTGTCAAGCGGAAGCATCGACGAGGCTGGCAAGCATCCTCGTAAAGCAGCGGTAATGGATACCTGGTCGTCAGTACATACTTGACACGAATCGGAGCAACAAAGTCACAAGGAGTCGTGCTCGAATAGTGTGGTAAGGTCAACAACCTGTTTTGAGAGTGTAAGGTCATCATTCGTGACATCGTTACCTACCTGAACGCCACCACCCGTACTACTGCCGTAATTCATACCCTGACTCTTTTGTTGCCCATATCGACACCCTAACTCTCCTCCAATGTATCCTGGCTGCGAGTCTTCCAGCACTGATCTCCAGGGTCGGTCCAGAGTGTGTAGAAAGCGTATCAAGTAAGCGTAGCCATAGCCGCAGCAACCAACTTCGGATTGGGGCCTCTGGACTTGCGTCGCTCTGTACACACATCTCGTCAGCCAAGCCCTCGTCCAAACTCTAAATATCAAAGGAGAAACACAACACGCTAGACACCACCCACCGGTCACCTATCCCATCTAGTGTGCAGACCTAACCAGCGCCAGCTTGCCCTTCCTGTCCTTTTCCACCCGTACTACGTTGCGAGGCGGGCTCTTCTCGCGCTCGACTACCTCTAGCACCTCTGCACCAAACTATAAGCCTCGAACAAGAAAGGAAACGTCATGGCACGTACCTCTGGTGGGTCTCCTCTCCCTATACTCAACCAACTGGAAGTCCTCTTCCGGCCTCTCTCTCACTCTCAAAGCCATATCCCTCCTCTCCTCCGCTTCACGCTCAAGGCGAAGGGCCCGGCGCTCAGCTTCAAGCGCACGGATCTCATGGTTGATATCGCGATCAGAGCGGTACTCCCTTTCCTGCACTACCAATGCGCCTGCCGGTGGCGGCGGCGGTCGGTGCTCCTCGATGATCGTCCGGCGATCCTCATAATACTCCTGCTGCGGCGGAGGAGGTGGCGGAGCATACACCGTAGGCGGAGCAGCATACACAGGGGCCGGCGGTGGCGGAGGCTGAGCAGGCGGACCACGGTCTTCGATAATCGTCTTGCTTTCTCTCTCGTAGAAGGTCCCCGGAGAGGAGGGCCGGCGGGAGTGGGAGCGATGGGAGCGATGCGTGCGAGCTTGCGAGACCGAGCTCTTGGAGCTAGGAGAGGGAAGACGAACGGTAGGAGCCCGGCTGCGTCCGCCTGTCATAAGGACGGTGGGAGGGTTGACCCATTCAGTCCTCTGAATCTCTTCGTGTTCACCAATAGGCGGAGGCGGAATAGCCTCCTCCTCAATCTTCTCCTCATACTTATAAATCTTCTTCTCTCGTTTTTCTACACCCAATCAGTCAGCAACCATCCACACAACACAAACTCATAGCTAAGAAACGACCGCGCATACCGCCATCCTTGTACGTCTCGCTAATACGAATCACCTCATCAATCTGCTCCTTCTCCAACGCAATGCGCAGGACATAAAAGTCCTCTTCTTCGTCGAAGGGATAGCCGAGATCCATGACCGCTTCGCGCCGTACAAGGCGTTTGGGCATGCGTGTCTTACCCTTTTTGAATTTGCGCTCGGTGTCGACGATGGACTCACGTATGCTTTCATGGATGCTTTCTTCCTTTTCGATCTCCTCGAAACTTTCGGAACTGCTGGAGCTGCTTGGGGATGTGCGGCGGGTGGTCACGGTTTTGGCCTTGGTGGTGACGGACTTGGGGCGTGATTTGCGGGATACGACGCTTTGAGGTGGGGAGCGGACGTCGGAGCCGCGGTGTCGGTGGACGGAGCGTTCGCGTTGGATTTCGACTTCGCGGTAGTCTTCTGGTTCGAAGTCGCGGTAGCGGCCTCGATCGTCGTAGCCGTAGTCGTCTTCTCTCCTGCGAATGGGCAGCGGAACAGGTCTGTAGGGCTCCATCCTGTACTCCCGCTCAGGAGGGTAGCGTGGTACTGGACGCCTGTCAAAGGTATCCAGACTGCTCTGGCGCCTCATCAAGCCCGGGCGAGGTGGAGCGGGAGCCCGAGTCTTGTTGATGTCGATATCAATATCGATGTCTGTCTCCCTTCGGTCTACACTTCTGCGTCTGTACGGCTGGAGAGCCATATGGGCGATCTCACGTGGGTCTTGTTCGCCGAAGAGCTCGCGGTCTGTCCTCCTCCGCCTGCTCGGGGCGCGGGCATAGCGGTCATGCTCGTCGTAGCGGTCTCGTTCGTGGAACGAGCCACGCGGTCCCGTCTCATCGATACGGTCGGCGACTGCAATGTCTCGTCTGCCTGGGCGGTCACGCTCTTCGAAGTGGTAGTCTTCTTCAAATCGGCGCGGTGGTGGTCCGCGTGTGCCGAAACGCTCGAAGCGGTCTCGGTCCCATCGCTCAGGTATACGTGGCTCGCCGTATGCCAGGTCGTCGCCTGAGGAGCGGTATCCTCCGCCAAAGCGTGACATGTCGGATTCCTTAAGAAGGCTCAAGTCTTGCTATCCGTCTTATCCTGCTCGTGATGGCGGGGTACGGGGTGTGAAACGTAGTATGTCCAAAAAGGTAGCGGTGAGGTGAACGAGCGTGCTCTTCGGGGTGCAGCAAACTGTTATGTGCTGTGAGTATGAACGGGTGGTCGAGTCGTACAGTTGAAAATGTCGCAGCTCCAAGGAAGCAGGCTGCTCGTGGTGGGCTAGCGGGATGCACGTCACTCCACTTCGTCTGCTGAGCCTGGGCCTTCAGAGCCCAATCGGCAAGGATGGAAGCCCTTCACCGAGCCGGCGTGAGGTCTGAGCCACGGACCGAACAACAAACGAGATGATGTTGGTGGTATGCTCTGCGACGCGAGAAGGAGCGCAGAAGACTTGGGCATCAAGATGTTGTGCGAGTCTCACTCACTTCACTCCTGATGACGTACGGGGGTACGGCCGAGGATGAAACAGGAAATGCCAAGACTCGCGATGGTGCTGACAGCGAGACACCAAGGCACCACCATCAGAGATTCGAGTCACGGAGTTGGGACGACATTGAAATGACACGAGCAGTACGGCCCACGTCAACGACTGTGAGAATCTACATGCACTGGAAGCCATCTCGCGAATACTCACGCCAGGCATCCTATCTGGCCCCGAGCAGCCGCCGGAGCACATTAGCCCAATATGACAGACATCTGTCCATCAGTCGAGGTTCCGACCAAGCATGAATGATCAGTGACCGATACAGCAGCCCTCTGGTGAGCATACCGCCATCGCACACGTCAAACAACATCGCTGGGCATTGGGTGGGGGGTGGCTATGGGGTGGGGCGAACAGTAGACAGTACAAATACACATAGCAGCGAGAAGACAACAACACGGCGACTGAAAGCTACCGCTAATATTTCTAGGATGGCCGGGATGTCATTGTGCCCCCTTCCTAGTAGATCTCCGCCCAGCGCGACATCAAGACCCGCCACGCGATTACACGACCGCAATGCGTCTCAAGTATACATTGCGATGCCTCTCCCATGTTCCAACAAATCCTGCCGGTCCAGCAAATCAAGCTCTCCGAGCCGAGACGAGTCTTTTGGGGATCATCCCAAGTTCAGTCGAGCATGAAAGCCGTCGGCGAGCTCCGCTACCCAGTATCAGCAAGTATCGCAACCAGTTCAGCTCATGCTATGGAACTCACAGTATTCAGTCCTCCCAGCCATCTCAGGGGTCTCTGACATCCTCGTCGCCATCCGAGTCTGGTGAATCGCTTCCGCAGGCACCTGCTGCAGCACCATAAGCTCGCCAGCGTACTGTGTCGCGTTCAGGTGAGTGGTAATTCCAAGCTTCTGCACCAGTGATGGCATGCCGTAAACGTATTGCACGTCTTTCAGTGCGATGCTGAGGATCTGTAGGAGATGTGGTGGCGGCGGTGTGGCTTCGCGAATATCGTGCGGGCCCATTGCCTAGTATGCTCCTCGTGTGTGAAGAGGGAGATGAACGGGCTGGCTTTTCCGGAGTTCCAATCGATGTGGCTCTGCACATCCTCCGCGAAGGTGCCGTTCTTGATGCTACCCCAGGGGTACTTCGGCGCCTGAAGACCACCATGCTCAGAGAACATCGTCCACAAGTCTTCGAAGACGATGCGGTAGGCGCATTCGGGTTTCGCGCTGAGGCGTAGGAACTTCCACAATGCTTTCCTGCTTGGAGGCGGTAGAAGAGCTTTCCCGTTGCAGAGTTTCGTGACTGTCTCCGGAGGCACGTCCGGCATCAGTGTGAGCATTTGGTCCAACGTGGCATTGACCGTCATAGTGGACAGCAAGGGTGGAGGCGGCTGGGAATCCGGCTTATCCAGGTACTCCATTATGGCCCCGTACTGCTCATCTGACATCGACCTGGTCAACTCTCGGATTTGGCGCTCCAGTCCGGCGGGCATACTATGCTGTGCTGGAGGCGGTACGTGGTTGAGGGATGATTTTGGCATCGTTGGAGGCTTTTGTGAATTGATGTGGTATCAGAGTCAAAGGTAAGAAGCAATGCATTACCCTTTTCTACCTCTTCCGTTTTCTCGTTTGCATGGCGCATGGACCTGTGCAACCCTCTCGATTGACGACGGCTGCATGCACGTCTCCTGCAAACGACCCTCCTAGCCCTCCGGAACCGACAACGGCAACCTGCAGCAACATCCATCTACTCAACACACCTCTTCTCCACACGTCGGCAACCCGCCGACATCATGATGAAAATGCAAGGGTGGTTCAAGAATTCTCGTCCGATCTGAAGACCGAACGAAGTGGTCATGGGATAGATCGCAATCAGCAAAGACACGATCTCGGACGAATCCCCAGTAATGCGTATATACCCGAGCATACCCGAGCACGTGAATAGGAGGAAGAAGGGAAGGAAGTGGGATGGAGGGGAGGGAGGGAGTTTTAGTGTGAGGCTGGGGGTGTGCGAGGCCGTGGCCTTACAGTACGAGTCAACGTACGAGGGAACTTTTTGTATGTCTTTGCGCCGCTCGCCGGCTGAGCATTCGTCTCGAGTCATGTTGCCAAATGATTCGAGTGTGTACCCGTTCGAAACGACTGCGGTTATGACTACCGATGAGGAGTGCTTGAACACGACAGTGGTGAAGATTCATCGCTGCGCCACAACAAATTCGCAAAGGTCTGAGCAAGGGATGAGTCTAAGTGACCGCGACAACCTTATCGACAGTTCCACATACCCTGCTGGACACGTCGTTCCAGGAGTAGAACGACAGTCTATTGCAGCGCCTGGGCTATGGCAGGTGTTGGGGATGACGACGGAGCTAGCATGCGCAGCAATGTCGGCGTCGCCGGAAATGACCGCTTGAGTACGGCCGAGAGCCCGGTCAACACGATGAGCAACGGCATTGACACCGAGTTACGGCATCACCACGGAGCCGGTCACGATTGATGTCCTGAGAGGAACGATTGTCGGTTGAGAAGATCGCACGCCAGGTAGAGAACAAGAAGCTGAGGGATAGAGGATCCGGGTTCGGCAGGCTGCCGCAGCCGGCGATTCGACAGTGGTTTCTCGCCTTGACAGATTGAGCAAGCAATCGACCGCGCAATCGAACAGAGAGTATGCGAAGGTGAAAGCGGAGGGAAGAGATAAATACAAGGCGCGTCCTGCCAAGTCGAACGATAAGATCAAGCCTAGCGAGAAGAAGCTTATAGACGACGCTGCTGCTGGGAACGAGGAGGCCATCAAGAGGATTTTGATGAGCGGAAGAAGAGGCTTGAAGTGACGGGGCAGCATAGTAAGGCTGTCAAAGGTTGAGAGGCGGAGGCTGCTAAGTAGTGGAAGGATCTGAAGGAAGAGGCGAAGTTGCGTAGGTATGGTAGGAAGGCCGTCGCCGGCTCGGAGGCTGAGGGTGCTGAGACGGTAGGAGACGACGATGCGCAGGATGTGCGACTTTAGCTGGTGGCTGCAAGTCTTAAGTGACTGACGTCGTCTTTGCTGGCAGTTCGAGCGCCTAATGCGACACTGCACACGGCGAGAGACTATCACTGGTGTCATTGGTAGCAGGTTCGAGGGACGAACAATGTGCCAACGACACATATGCGCGAGCGTGTCTATCCTAGGAGCAGATAACATGACACCCTGCAGCTTGCTCCTGGTCTGATCGAGCAGACTGCTATCAACAAGTTCCGTACCTTGACTGCACGAAACAGTCGTCTGAGAGGTCAGATTGAACTTCGTGCATGCGCAGTCGTTGCCAAACTCAATACAGAAATGTTTCTTGCAGCCGGCTTGCTTGGTACGAGTTTGGAAAGTCCCAGCTGTCATCATGTCTTTGGCTGCTTCCATGATCGGAGCCTACCCAGCCACAGCTGCTCTTCACCTCAAATACCCGATAGTACATAACATGGCTGTAACGCGCATACATACATATCATGGCCCAGTATCGGTATGCATTCAGTCACGTAAGATGCTATCTACGACATCAGTCAAGGCGCCCACCGACGACGTCGACATGATAGACCGACTCCTGCCACAAACGACCACCGTGGAAAAGGAGGGCATCATACCCAGTCGCTTTCCTCTGATCATAGGGACATTGATCACGACACCTCTGGCCAATGGTCTTCCAGCCGCGGTACTCCAGGGCCTGCATCAAGCCGTCTCATCGAGGGAAGTTGAAGACAACTTCAAGATGCTCCCAGCATTTTGCACCCTCCTCGCAGTGGGCAACTGGGCATGCGCCACATACTGCCTCATAGCCCAGCTGAAGCCAAGGGTTATGGCACTGCCCTACGCCGCATCCCCATTCCTGGCCGCAGTATTCGAGAGCGTGAACTGCGCATTGGCGGTGGACGCACCTTACTACGAGACGGTGTATGGGGTAGTAGCGCGCTTGCTGTGGGCAACTTGCGCATTGCAGTTTGTGGCGTGCGTGCTGATGCTTGTTTTAAGTACGGTCGAATATGTTCATCAGCAGGAGGCCGCGAGGAGCGAGATGGAGATGGAGAGCTTATCGGCGCGGGTGGTTGAGGCGGTTGGGGAGATGGCTTCTCGTAGAGTGGGCAGCGACTCAGCCGGATGATACTGGCGGACTGGGAAGTGGAGGCTGCAAGCAAATACTCAACGGTTCATGACCGCTCCGGGATGTCTGCCTGCGTCCTCCTAACGACACAGCCAGTTCCGTCAACAGACGACTTCCCCAAAACTACCACCAAAGGCCTGCGAGACTGCACCCCGGGTATAGAGACCGAAGCCACATCTGCATGGCCACGCCATCCAGCTGGAAAAGAAGGCCGCAAGCGCATACTCGCCGTTCACGACCGCCCCAACGCCTCCCTTTGCTTCGCCCTAACGATCCTTCCAATCTCTTCGACATCCAGCCTCCTCATCTCATCACCTACACCCTGCGTCTTCGCCTCCAGATCATCTACGCCGGCCTGCACGCCTTCATCAACCAGCCTAATGCTGCTGAACTGAGAGTGCTGGTAAACCGCACCTAGCAGATCCTGCATGTCTTTATCCGCCTTACCAATCGTATCACCCAGCTGATCGGAGACGGCCCGATCAGTAGTACGGCCTAGATCTACAACCCTGGACTTCCGCTCAGCCAGAGCATTCTCGAGTGTCTGAGCGAGCTTGGTGATATCGCTGGGATCCTGAACGCGCACGTCGAAGCTGCGGAGAAGCTGTGCTACTGGATCTTGAGGTTCGGAGAAGTTGGCTTGGACGAGGCGGAGCGGCTTGAGACCTTTGGCTGTGGGCGTCGAAGGAGATCTGACTGCGGCCTGTGCAGTTGAGTGGGCCGGCAGAGGTTGGGTGAAGGTATCGTTGAGGGTAGCCATAATCTGTTGCAATGCACCTTGGTGGGCATGCATGTGTTGGAAATGCCTTTCCAAGGCCACGAGGCGCATGGTCAGATACTGCAGTGTCGAGACCACATACTCGTTCCATTTCGCCTTATCAGCCTCAGCGTCGCCGTGAGAGTATTGTAATTCTCGAGTGATTGGCAGGCGGTATTGACCATCGACTGCCATCGTGGCTAAACTGTCAATCTCAAGCGAGAGCTCTTCAAGCTCCGCACGTATCGATGCGCGCTGCTTGTCAGCCTTCTTAGAGCCGTTACCATTGGTGACGACTGAGTCCTCTGCGGCATGACTTATGTACGCTGTATCGATCCGCACCCGTATTTCTCGTGCCGACAGCATCGTCAGAGCCTGGCACAGCCGACCCACCTCCGCACCCTTGTCATGATCTGGACCATCTTCGGCAAGCTTAGGTAGCAGTTTCTGTAAACCATCCAGCAGCCGGTCATCCTTCTCCAGCACCCTATCAACACCAGACGGTAGACTGCCTGTCACAGCACTGGTCTGCTTCTCCGAAGCCTGCAACTTGGCCTTTAGGGATTCAGCGAGCTCGTTGACTTCGAAGTCAAGCTGCGCTTTCTCACGACCAAGCCTTTTCCTCCTGTCATCCTGCGCTTGATCTATCGAAGTGCTACTTGATTGCTGGTCTCTCAACTCGGCAAGCGCTTGCTTTTGCGCTTCCAGCTGCTGGCATTGCTTCTCGATGGCTGCTGTGCTGGCTTCCAGAGAGCTTATGGCTGCTTCGAAGTCGGTGTCCTCCACAGGGCGAGCATCTACAGAGGTACCGGTGGCTCTATAGCCGCCCTGGAAGCGTGCGTTGTGACTAGAGAGTGTTAGTACTCAGTCGGAGAAGCCATCATGGACACGAATAATGCCTACAAGCCTAGTTCCTCCTTACTGAGGAGACTGTGGGATGCTAAGTATTGCCGCACCCACGATGTGATGTCGTGTCTGCTGTTGTCGTCTTTAAATGCCTGGGTAAGGCTGTCAGGGTCCAGGGGTATGCTTCGTTCATCCAGGACCTGAAGGAGGCGTCGCAGCTCGGTGGAAACCATTGTGCAGCCTTGACAGAGTCTGAAACTGCTATAGGCGTTCTTACTGTGCAGCTGGATCGACCATCTGGTGTACCTGAGTTCCGCTATTGAAGCAGAACGGCAGACAGATTTGAAGCTGTTGCCCGATTGGGATGCGGATCCACTTCGGCGTCGGGGGCTTGGCAGCGGAAGAAACCGAACAGGACTTCCCCAAGAGCACAATGTATCATAAGCAGTGGTATTGCCAGTCACTGTCAGAAAATTTGGGTGGCGATGAGACTCTGAAATGCTGACGCGCGACGCCCTGAAGCAAACGATAAAGACATCAAAGACAAGACCGCCAGCTCATTCGAACACAACGGCAAAGTCTCGCATCGTTTCATACACACGTTACCACCATAAACATCTAGCTATGCTTCCCTATAGACAAAACGCCACGCCATGCCGTAGAACACAAACCTGTTCCATTTCACATCTACTTCCAAGCATTCAGTCCCGCCCAGGGGTCAGCGCCACTGCTAGCCTGCTGCGCACCACTCCGCCGGGGGTCACTTGCATAGCCACCAGGCCCAGCTGGGTACTGGCTAGCCTGCAAAGCGCTGTAGTCATGGCTTGGAGGCGGCCCAGGCGGAGGCGGAGGTGGCTGCCACCCAGGCGGCACGCTCTGCCCGTATTGCTGCTGTGATTGCTGTTGGCCATACTGCGAGGTAGGTGGTTGCTGGTAGTTGCTGTACTGCTGGTTCGGCGGAGGCGAGAAGTACTGCTGATGTGCTGGAGGCGACATCTGGCCATAGGTATTCGGGTCGTACGACTTGCCGTTCGTCTGGTTGGCGTAGCCTTGTGAAGGTTGATGGAAGGCGCCATTGGTAGGTGTTGGTTGCTGCTGGTAATGTGATTGGTACTGCGGCGATTGCAAGCTGTTGGCTTGGTAGCGAGGTGTGATCGGCGGGCTTGCTGCGGGATTGTACGAGGGTTGGTTCCCGTATGCTGTCTGCGGCTGCAACGGCGGTGGGCGGTGGCCGGAGCTTCTCGAATCATGCATTCCGCTACTCCCCATACTCGGCACTGGGGAGGCAGACGAATGCGTGGCAGGACTGACGCTCATGCGCTCCATCAGTTCCTTCAGCCTGGCTTGCTCGCGATCTGCGCCGCTGCCCTTAGCAGCTTCAATCGCGCCGAGCAGCTGGCCACCTTCTGATCTCCGATTCTCGACGAAGGAGTCCACGTTCTTCTTCAGGCTGTTAACTGTATCTTTCATCTCATCATAGAATTGCTGTGCCCGTGACAGGCCAGCTTGCAGGTCAGTGTACGCCTGGTACACCTTCCGATACTTGCTCAACACGGCATTTCGCTGCCGTGAAAAGGCTTCGTACTTGTTCTGCTCAGAGCGTACTCTCTTGTCCTGCAAGAGATCACCGTACGTCCGAGTCAGCTCCTTCATCAATGATGACTGCTTATGGTT
>JAKLLW010001850.1:0-11182 GCA_022814695.1 Neocatenulostroma microsporum | reverse complement strand
GCTCTTGGGATCGGCGTTGGTCAACGATACCGTGGTGGACAAGCTGCCTACATGAACGAGCGAGAAGATGTTGTTAAATCCTAGAGTTGGGTGGCATGGGATAGACAGATGATGTCCTTGAAAATGCATTACTAGTATGGTGCCTAGTAGTTCAAGGAATGTTCCTCCGGTTTCTTTCTCAAAGCCTTCCCTGACTCACCACCACCCTATGACTCCCTCCGGCTAATCTACGCCGGTCCTGGTCCAACCTTTATAGTCGATTTGCAAACTACTGTGAGTAATAATCAGTAGCACTCGGGACCCGTAGTCTAGTGGTAGAACATTCGTCTGATACGCGAAAGACAGGAGTTCGATTCTCCTCGGGTCTACTCAACCTCTATGGTCTAATGGCTCAAGAAATCTGTCTCATAAGCAGGTAATCGCAGTTCGATTCTGCGTAGGGGTATGAATTACTTTTGCTCCTTTGTAAACTGATCATAGACGTCGCCTTCGTACATCAACGGACTGGAAAGACCTAACCCAGCAACAACAACCACCCCACTGATCTCCGTATTGATGTCAATCATCACGGCTCAAGTACCAACCTCCCACCACCAAGAGACTCATCCCACACTTTCTCAACATCGTTCAGCTTTGCGAGCTTCACTGGCTGCTCCGGAACATCCCTCACCATCTCCAACAACTGATCGATCGATTGAGCCATCTCATGCATCCTCCACGCTCCCGGCCCTGAGCCTTTAATGGTCAAGTTCTTGGACCGCAGTACAGCCCCTGGAAGCATGAGGTCCTGCCTGGAAAGAGCGCCGATGTGGACGTATTGGGTAGTTCGAGCAGACTTGAGAGAGGTCAGACAGTGAGTGGTGAGCGGACCGCAGATGTAATCCAGGATCACATCAACATCCCCAAGCATGCTGAAGTCTGACTTTGCTGGATCTTCGGCGATGGTGATACTGCTGTCAAGCCCGAGGCTGGAGAGTGCGCAAGAGTTTCGTGCGGCGCCTATGATCTTCTGCGCACCCAACGAGCGGGAGAGGGAGACGGCTACACGGCCAGATGCTGATGTGGCTCCAAGAATCAAGACAGTGAAGTCCTTCGGCAAGTCGGTGACGCGGCTCTGGTATGCCATCCAGCTCGATAACGCAGGGTTGGTGATGCCGGCCGCCTGTACCGGATCTGTGTCCTCTGGCAGGATCCTCACATTCCTTTTCGGAACGTTGACATATTCGCTCAGAGACCCGACATCCATGGTGAACCAGTAAACTATCTTGCCAAGCAAGTCGTCACCGCCGGCTTCGACAACACCTGTGCCATCGACTCCAGGAACGTGTGGCGGCTTGCCAGAGGTGTAGTGCTTACCTGATGCACGACTGCGGACGACTTGGTGGACGCCTGTAGCGAGGACTTTGATGTGAAGCTCGTCCGGACCAGGTGAAGGCAGGTCGGGCACCACGACATACTTGGGAGCTTGGCCCCACTCGGTGACTTGTGCTTGGTGCATGATGAAGAGTGGCAGTTCGTAGCGGGTTTGCGTGAAGTGAACTTGTGTCTTGCTTTGGGGTGATGGTTGAGCGACAATGAGGAGATGAAATAGCTGGAACTTACAGCGGCGGGCGCTACCTATATAGTCATCGCTGTCATCGCGGCTTACTGACGAAGCGTCTCCGATGCCGTGAGACTCGCATTGTATCGACCGAAGATGCAGATGGTGAGCCCGAAGCCTGCACTCCTGACCCCTTTTTCGGCTCCGAAATTTTGCGGTTGTTTGCCACGCGCGGCTGGCTTTCGAGCCCGACCGGCGACAAAGCTGTCCAGGTAGCAGCGCCCGATCTCTCTGCAGCACTTGTACGTATTTGCTGAAGCAGTGGTCAAACGAAGAATCGTGTCGACTCATCTGATGGTACATCGAAATGCATACCACTATCAATCGGACGCAGCAGCATGTCCGTCACCAACCCCAAGATACACATATTCGCCGCAACGAGGATGACCGCAACTTGCATCAGCACACCCATGATCACTGCAATGACCGGCACAGTAACGACGGTGGCTCTTGCCATGCTGGCTCTAACATGCCGCCCCACATGAGAGCAAAGGCACCATCGACAGCCCTCCAAGCCGCGAAGTCCAGGATGCGGAAGGTGCAACGACGATCGACACATGCACCGGAGTGTTTTGTGGTGTTATTTCCCTGGCTTTGCTTGTTCTTATCGTTGTGATGATAGTCTGCTGGCAAACGGATGCATGTTGGGTTAGTGCTCCGTGAACCTAGGGCCGCTCCAGTGAACGGTGTTCTTGGTCGCTCATGCCATGTGTATGTATGAAATCTTCAGGTCACTTGAGCCTCAGTACGGTGTACGATCGGACTCTCTTGCGGCTCCTGCAGTCGGTTATCGCCTTCATCCAGTAGGTCTGCGACTAACAGCCCTATCACCCTCGCCATTCGGTCTAGAGCCCAGTACCGGTTCCGGAGACCTTTGTGTTCCTCTTTGCTTATTGACATAGAAGTCCCTTGCCTGCTTCGCCGGCTTATCATACGCCTCCAGCTGGTCCGTGACTTCCTGCGTGACCTTCACCTCAAGCGGCACGGGAGCTTGCTTGACATTACGGTCTGCAGTCGGTATAGTGCCATGAAGTAGACATGGGTCGCCCGAGCCCTCCACGTACGGTGCATTCACATTCGCCATCATCTGGCGATGGTCTGCCGCATGTGCTCCATGTGCGTCGATGTCCATGCCGTCTACGGCCGCTTCGCCACTGCGCAGGGCCTCGAGCTTAAGACGAGCGTCTTGAAGCATGTTGAATCTGTTTCGGGGTCAGTGTGTTTTGGGAAGACACAGAGACCATTCAGCCTCACTTAGCATCTTGATGATATTTCTCAAGGTTCGCGATAATGATCTGCAATCTTTCCTCGCGATCTGCAGGCTCCGGCAGTCGATTAAGGTCCGGTATCGGACGGAAGATGTGACTTTGCATCGTCGCGAAACTTTCTCAGCTACATCTTTACCATGTCACGTATTTCCGATGAGCGTCGTTGGTTGAGAAGTTGCAACCAAGCCAGAATTCAGCAACGCGAAAGTCTCGCGAGAAAAGTGGGTCAGATCGTCTCTAGGGCCAAAGTCGATGGGGACGAAACAGCAAACATGATCCCCACCGCTTTTCCTTTTTATCAATCACGACAACGTTGGTACACTGTATGAGTTACCGGGTCACTGGTTTCGGGCCAGACTAGGTTGCTAAGATCATACTGCTACTGCTGTCGACTCGCTACTCCATAATCGACATCGCAAACGCTTCTGCTGGTATGACATGGCGACGGCCAGGAACGCAGACAACGTCTTCTGACGCTACCTACTGACTGGCAGGTTCTCAACTGCCCGCATCGGGATCATCTAGGAGAACCTGCCCAGCTTGAGGAGTGTTGTCGTTGCGCCCATACCATGCCGGCTGATTTCCGCTGCAGCTACCCTGCCACGCATGCTAGTCCTGCGCTTGAGTTGCACCCACCTCCTTCGCCTTCTCCGCGCGCTTCTTCACCTCCACCATCTCCTCTCCGGTCATCTCCTTCATGTCCGGGAAGCGGACGTAAACATTCGTGACATACTCGATATCGGCGACGTCAATACCCTGTAATCCCGCCTCAAAGAGATCCTTCAACTTGACACCGTTCTGCCGCCGGATGACAAGATCTTCGCCAGCGTTGCGGGAATGCGAGGCAAGAAAGCCGTAGACCTTGCTAAGGCCAGGGAAGTCCGCGTGGGATCCCTCTCTAAATTTGATGCCGCCGATGCGCTCAATGCGGGGGTCTTCTTCTTTGTCAGGGCGAGCGATGAAGCGGACGGTCATGCCGTTCAACATCAATTCTTTGCAAGGCGGCTGAGTGAGGAACATGTCGGCTTTGGTGGAGGACAACAGAGACGGCAGGCGGAATCCGAAAATAAAGTCTATTCCGCGAAGGCCACAGAGGGGCTTGACGTCGCCGGTGAAGGGGTCGATCGTACCGTTCTCCTCGTTCTCCTCGTCCAGGAGAGAGAGTCCCTTGTTGTATAATACCAGGGGATTGAAGCGGATTGGGCGGACGACCTTGGCAGTCGGAGAAGCTAGGTTGGCAATAGCTTCTTGCGCGGTATCGGCGGCTACCTCGGAGATGATACCCCAAGCCTTCCAACCGGTGGAGGGGGTGAGCTCATCCACGACCCAGACTTTTGTTTCCGGCTCGGCGACGAAGAACATGATCTGGCGTAACCTGTGCGATTTGCTGATGCGCTCGCGCCAGAGCTTGCTCACTCGCTGCGCTTTGAGCAGCGTGCCTGGGTTGACATGCTCCAACATCATCTCGAAGAGCTCCGGGATATCGAAGGCTTTGCGCGACGCGGCCATTGTGTTTGGTATCTCGAAATTGGTGCTTGGTAGTTGATGGACATGGCGTGGTGGTTGAGACACAAAGTCGAGAACTTGGGTCCTGAGTCGGCTGTGACTTGGGCAACGATTCAGTGGCGATGCTGTGTGTGGGAATCCAGTGCTTTTATACGTTTGAGAGTGGATCTACTGCAAAGCAACCGCGCGGGATGACGTCAAACAACGAAAAGGGAAGGAACAAGAGCCTGAGGCACCAGCACTTGGCTTCTTGTTCACCTACCTTACCTCTGCCGCCATTTGGCTCTACATCTCCTTCCCCTTGTACTTATATCTCATGCTTACATTGATAGAACGGCTGCACAACGACCTCCTACTCCCCTACCCCCAAAGCACCCTATCCACCTGCCCATGCCTCACAACCGCCCCCTCCAACCCGCAAGCCCCATACTCCTCCATGTGGCAGAAATGTAGGGTGCACAGTGGAGATGATGACAGTCTCGATACGTATCTGCCTTCGCTCATCGATGCTATCTGCTGCATAAGGTGGACTGTCGCATCCTGCTAATCACAGACTTCCCGACATCTTCAGGCGGTTCGACCGGAGCGTACCGTTCTCTCCCAATAACGCCCTCACGCACCAGCTTCAGCATCAGCCCAGTCTGTCACAAACCCCTGTTTATAGAGGATGGATGCCTGTCCACACTACTTTCATATCGGCAGTTTTCTGCTGCAACCGCATAGCTTGGCTACCTCACTACGCCACCCCAGTCTCTGCCCGTCCTGCTTTGCGATTCTTCAAGATGGCCGCATTTGTCAAGATTTCTCGCCTCCTCCTGTCTGCCTCCGACTTCGTGACCTCAGCGCCCGTCGGCTCTATCATACCTAAGAACCGGATGCGAACGGAGGAAACTCCCAGGATGTTGTTCACATCGAGACCTTGTATCCCTGCGTCCAGCACGTGCTTGAGGGTGACGCCACTCTCGCTCTGGACTTGAAGAAACTGGCGCTTAAGTTCCCAGCAATCCCACAATCCATTTGGTAGGTGTGGGGCCGGTGCTTGTTCCATCTCGATGACCATGCTCACCTCTACTTCCGTGCAGGGCGGCTGTGTGAGGAACATGTCTACCTGGCTTGCACGCAACCCCGACCGCAGCTCCAGCCCCCCAATGGCCTGTTGTCGAGGCACACGCGTCGGGTTGATGTCCGGATCGCTAAAGTGCACCTTGCGGCGTTCAATCTTGCCATCCTCTTTCAAGAGTAAGGGGTTGAAGCGGCCCGGCGTGATGATCTTCGCCTGCACCAGGTGAAGCTTGGCAGTCACAGCTTCCTCGGTACCGACAGGCACTCTGTCGATGAGCTGCCACTTCCACGGTGCTTTCCACGGTGCGAAGCCGTCGTCTCTGTCGAGGATCCAGACATGCTCTTGAGGCTCTGCGGCGTAGAAGAGGACCTTACGGAGTAACAAGGAAATGCGGATTTGGTCGCGCCAGCTCTTGTTCACTCGCTGGACGAGGAGGAGCGTCTTCGGATCTACGCCCTCCAGCATCATCTCAAACAGCTCCGGGATGTTGAAAGCTTTGCTCGCGGCCATTGTGCTTGATCTGTTCGAGTCGGTATCTGAAGCCCTAAGAACGCTAGTCTTGTGCTTAACACTTTCAAGTCAGCCTCTGGTGTTTCTGGTACGGCGTTCGTTGCTCCAAGATACGGGGGTGGTCGAGGGTGCGGGTGGTGTCCTTGATATGTTCGAGTCGGTGTCTGGGAATTTATGAAGCCGCTTTTGTGCTTGACACGTTCAAGTCTGCCTCCGATGTGTCTGGTACGGTGTCGCTTCCGAGATGCGTGGGTGGTCGAGTGTAGCTCGGTAATCTGGCTGTTGATGTTCGTGTTTGATGTCAAGTCCGTGTTCAATGCGCCAAGATGCCGATGTTGTCTGGTATAGCTTAGCGACTGGTTGTTGATATTCGTGTGTAGTTTGAGATCGTGTTTCGACGACATGAACAACGTTTATGTAGCTCGGCCGATCCCGAGCGCTCCGAGTGAATGCAAGTTTGACAACGAGTGTGACCATGGTGACTAGCCAGGCTTCTACCAGCGGTAACTAGTACGGAACAACATCGGCGCACGAAGAAGGAAGGAACGAGCCTGAGGCACCAGCACTTGGCTTCTCATTCACCTACACTACCCACTCAGTCACCCTGCCTTACCTCTTTTTCCCCTTAGTCTTATCCAATACCTCGACCCACCGTGAATTAATACCTCGCCTCTCCAGCGCCTTGACCACAGCCTCCTTCTGCGGTCCTTGAACCATCACTTCCATGATCTCCTTTTCGTTCTTCTTTGCCGCTCCCGCCAGAGACTCAACTGATGTGCTACCCGCGCATACCTTCCGCAACTCGTCCGCTAATGGCTTTGGGTTGACGTAGTATGCTTCTAACCCAGAGACTTTGGTGACCATCTTGTTACCTGAGCGAGTCTCGAGGACAATGTGGATCTTGGGCGGTGATCCGGATTTGGCTTTAACGGTGCTTGGGTCTGCGCCGTTGCGGACGATGGCGTAGGAAGTGTTCATGGCATGGAGGACGCGGTCGATGAGCGCATCGCGTGGTACGGAGCCCTTCGCAAGCACTTCCTTGTCCAGGCTGCCTGACCCGTCGAAGACAGCGTTGCCCAGGGTCGGGTTAAGCTTCACTAAGCGCTTGTTGGTATCCGAAACCAGCTGCTCCTTCTCGATGTATGCGGTCACGATCTCTCTGACTTCCGGTGGCGTGAAGAGCTGCTTGTTGGCAGCCTCGAACAGCGGCTGTAACTTGCTGATGGGCCTATAGTAAGACACGACTTGCAGTTTCTGGCCGACGGAATCATCACCGGTATCGATCGACTCGGTAACTTTCTCGCCACGACCTTGCGCTGCACCGCCCATGGTCTCCTTCTTCGGCAATCTATACGGCTTGAAACCCACGATGGCCTTGTCGTCAAAGTCGATATCCATGATGACTGTCTCATGTCCGTCTTTCTCTTTGCTCTTGAGCATCTTTTCTTTATCCATCGCCTTGACGAACTTCTTGATGTTCTTCCAGCTTGTCTTCTTGATTTGCAGCTGATTGCTCTGCTCGGGTGTGAAGGCTGGTAGGAATGGCTGAATCAGGTTGCTCATGACGAAAGATTGCGAAAGTGGGAACACTAGGCCATGATTTGGAGCGGATGGCTGGGTGGTCTTGTGATGGTGGATGCCATATAGGAAGGCAGACCGGAAAGCGTCGTCGATCTCTTTCTGGGACATCTCCTTGACGTCTTCTTGCTTCGTCTCTGCGTCGTCTAGGTTTCCGGCTACAGCATGTTCTCCATTCGCTTGGTCTTCTGCTGAAGGCTCCTTGCGGCTGCCGTTCAAACTCACACCACCCTCATCCTCTTCATCATCGATGCCCATATCTGCCATCTTCCCTGCCAGTCCACCTTTCTCTAGCACCTTTGCCCAGCCTTCAATCTCGTCAGGCGCCTGCTTACCAGGCCGCTCACTAGGACTGTAACTCCAGAGCTCATCACCAGCCCAATGCATGTTCTCCACAGCATGCCCTCGCTGGCCCTGCACTCTTTCCAAAGCCGAGACATCGATCTCGCAGACACCCACCGCAACAGGTACACTCGGCCTCTCCGTGCTCGCTACAGCCACCACAGCGCCCTTGTTCGCTTTTGACGGGAATGGCGGACCTCCAGCCAATCCTGGCGTCATGAGATCCGCTCCGCCTTTGAGCTTCTCAACGACAGGCGGATGCGTGTGCACCAGAGGCACCAAGCCCGGATGTCGCCATAAAGTGTACACGGAAGGATACATGGTCCCGTCGATCTGCCACCACAGTACCCTCGACTCTTCGCCATTCTGACCGCCGACGTATACTGTCCCGCTTACTTGCTTGAGCTCAGGGCCGTGTGTTGTAGTGAAGCGGGCTGATTGGACGTTGTCGGGTAATAGCGAGTTCCGCAAGCTCGTATGTGCCGCTGTAGCTTCTGTTTTCTGCTCTGCCGTAGCTTCTTCGGGGCTAGGCGGAGAAAGCTGGTATGAATCTATGACTTGGTCTGCCAGTCGCCTACGGTCGGACTGGCGTAGCGGAGAAAGAGGCTTGATCGTCGGCTTCTTTTTGAACATTGTTGCCAGGTCTCGGTGGATAGGTGTTGCTGTACGATGTTGCTGGCCTTTCGGAAAGAAGGATGCTACGCCGGTGGTGGAGTACGATCAAATAGATAGGTAGATATAGCTTAGGATAACAGAGTTGCCAGCAAGCAAAGCATCCGTATGCCCAAGGACAGAAGTTGTGAGTGTTGATGATTGACAAGCTCGAATTGCTCTGACACCCCACCATGACAGCTTGTGACTGCCAAGGCTTCAGTGTCATATCACAGTTACGTTGATATATGGCAGTCGTATCTATGATTCTATGTCTATACCGAAGCATCAAGACTCTTACGGTCACAGGGTATCTCATGCGAACTCCTTCCATCCCAAACGCTCACAAGCACCAGCAAAATTCTCCTTCCAACCGTCCCATCTCATTCCCGACATCAGTCCTCATCCTTCTTTCCAGCATCAATAGTCTCTCTCCAAACCCCCCCATACTTGGCCGTTGCCCACGTCCCAATAGCCGCCACCACCAAGAAAGCCGCGCTAATCGTACTAAACCAACCCACCCCAATCCTCTCTATCACCGGCAAACAAGCCGCTGTTCCTGCCGCAGCGAAGACGTATCGTATAACGTAGTTCCCTGCCACTACTTCCGACGATTGCTTTTGCATGACATCCAGACAATAAGTGTTTAAGCTAGGGAAGCAGAAAAGCTGCGCCACGCCCTGGATGAACATCACAATAACCGGTAACGGGATCCCGCCAACCCTCTTCTCAATCGACCAGCCGTAGATGAGCATGCAAGCCGGTATCACAACTCCCAAGGCAACGACACAAGACCGCAATCGGTCTTCTGGTACCCGTTGCCCGCCACGTTTAGCGATCCACTTCTTGACTATCCGGTCAGCCCATCGCCCGCCGAAGAATGTTCCGACTAGGTAGCCACAGCCAGGCGCAATGTAGAACAGTCCAGACTGCAAAGGTGTCGTGAGTCCAAAGCGGGGGTTGAGGACGTATCGGATGGGGGTGAGAAGACTGTACATATTCCAAACCAAGCTGCTGCTCGCTAGACCCGCGATGAGGAGGTTGGGATAGCGGAAGAGGACCAGAACTCGCCAAGGGTTGATCCAAGACCAGAGTTTCTTCGCTTGTTGCTTCCGTCCCAAGCCTGTGAGATCCGCTTTCCGAGCATGATGGATCGTTTCCGGAACGAGGAGGATGACTGCTACAGATGCAGCGCCGGCGAGTGCGGTCTGCAGCCAGAAGATGTTGCGCCAGCTTACGTAGGTGACGATTATGCCGCCGATGAACCTGAGAAATCATCAGTGTGTTTCTTCACCAAAGCTTTCGTCTCGTCTCTGTGAGGAAGCCTTACGGTCCAAGTGCCGGCCCAATCAGAGTCCCACTCAGAAACCACCCATAAGCAGTCCCTCTCTCGATAGGCCTGTAGATATCTCCAACAACTGTCCCACCGACTATCAGGAATGTCGTTCCTTGAAAAGCAGTCAACATCCTCATCACGAAGTATGTCGCCAGATCCGGCGCTGCCGCCGAACCAGCCGAGAACACCGTGAACGTCACAGCAGCGATGGCTAGAGGCCACTTTCTTCCGTATGTCTGTCCGATTGGGCCCCAGAACAGTGGGCTGAGGCCCATGAAGACCATGTAGAGGGCGTTGGAGAGGTTGAAGATGGCGCCGGTAGTATTGTAAGTGGCTACCACTTCTGGAGAAGCCGCCAAGATACTCGTGCTGGAGATGGGTGCAAGAAATGAGCACAGTGACAAGACGGAAACGATGACTACCTTCCGTTTTGGGGTGATGCGGTCGTATATCTCGTCGCCTTGCTCGTAATGTGGGTTCGAATTGATGGCATCGTGCGTAGATACGTGGGACCGGACATGATATAAGCTTGTCGGCTGCTGCTGGCTTTCTAGGTCGTCCTCGGCATACGTGTGCTGATGCTTCTCGCGGGTCTCCTCGGGCTCGCGTGTACCATCATCTTGTGGTATTGGTACTGGCAGTGGTTCCTCTGCGGGCTCCGGGATGTGATGGTGCTTCTCATCTGGCATGGTGGAGCGTCTGCTATCGCTTCCTCACCAAGCTCTCTGTCCGGTCACTGACGTCTAAGATCAGGCTGAAGCCTTCTGTCTGTGCTGGAAAGTCAAGGCAACGAGTCTCAATGCGAAAAGAATGTGCTCCGATGTGGCAAAAAGTCCTCAGGCTGGGTATATCTCAATACAATGATAAGGACAGGGAACAGCGACTCTCACATTAGATCAGTATAATTCCATCGTAAGAAACGGGAGCGGACGCCGTGGACCTATATGAAGAGTGGTTGCGGTGGAGAGCGATATCGCTTCCAGTCATCGATTGGGGCGTTCAAGTTCGCTCCAATCCTTTTCCGCTCGAAGATCTTTTCCTTCTGCTTTTCCGCTTCCCGCTAAGACCAAATGGGGAAGGCGCATAATCCTAGCCACTGCTCAGGCAAGGCTGGGAAGAACAGCCAAGCCGTGATGTAAGTCGATACAAGCCGCACACGTGCGGTCGTAAGCCACGCATATCAATCAAGAAAACTCCAGACACCGAACTATGCCATGATATGCCGCATCGTCACATCACTTCGTACCCGTAAAACCCTGCTCATAAGCTCGTCGGCTCTATCAAGGCTTGCAAGTCTTTTAGCCTCCAATCGTCAATGACCGTTTCCC
>JAKLLW010001849.1:0-11192 GCA_022814695.1 Neocatenulostroma microsporum | reverse complement strand
CGCAAGGGAGTCTCGGAGTCAAGATCGGAACCATCTTCGGCTGTCATGGACGATGGTAAGATGACATCCTTCGACGAGACTAGGCCTTCTATGCTGAGCTGCTACTGGACCGCCGGTGTATATCCTGTTCTGGTTTTCATTGATCCCTGGAAGAGACCCGTGCTTACGCACAGACGCTATGTATCAGCTCTTCCTTATGCTGACGATCAGACTGAGCTGCATTGCGACGAACATAACAAAGGGATTGCCATATGGTACGACTTACAAGACAAGCGATGTAGTGTTCATCGATCAGAAAGCGGCGAATGTGCTGCCATATTACTTTTCACGCGGTCAATTGTGTGAGTTTGACGATCACCGAGTCAAGCGTCCCCTCTGCTGACGGGTAAGATAGCTCAGTTATGGGAAACGGAAACAGCATCTGTCAGCCTGAACGATGAGCTGGCGAGAGTTGCTGCCGCGAGTTTTGTCGCTTTTGATGAGCGCTTCTTCGACACTTTGGGTCCATCCCCAAGTCTGGAGCGGCTGTTCACCTTGCCCGAAGGCACGCACGAGGCGCCTAACTATTTACCGGAGCGACACGAAGTATTCGTCTCAAACTTCAACTATACTTATGAATATCTGATTCAATTGAACGCGGAACCGCCATTGATTCGAAACCTGACGACCAGTCCACCATTGCAGTCAGTAAACGGCGGTTACTATTGGAAAGGGAAATTAATCTTGGGAACAGATGGCTACAGAAACGACACTCCTCCAGGGTTGTATGTGTACGATCCTGACACAGGAGGTAGTGAGGTCTTGTTGAACAACTTTCGTGGGTCAAGGTTCAATACGCCCGACGACTTAGTAGTGGACGAGGTTGGCCAAGTGTGGTTCGTGGATGCACCGTACGCTCTGACTGCCAATGGCAACTATTGCAGGCACTGATCATAAGCAGATTCTCTGTACCTATCAGCAGTCTATGACGAACCGCCGCAGCTACCATCGTCCATCTACAGGTTCAATATGAGCTCCGGTGCAATCGCGGTAGTCGACCAGACGATGGTATGGCCGAACGGCATCGCATTCAGCCCAGACTACAGGATCTTGTATGTTACCGACACTCCAATAGGAGTGGGCAATCGTACTGCGGAGCATGCCATCTTTGCTTTTGATGTGGTAGACAAAAAGTTATTAGCAAACAAGAGAACGCTATATGTGCCCGACACATACTTTGCGGATGGGCTGAAAGTGAGTGAGAAGGGGAACTTGTTCGCAGCTTGTGCGTCGAGCATAGACGTGCTTACGGGAGAAGGGGAATTACTAGGGAAGATCAATGTTCCTGGGGCGATACTCAATAATCTTGTGTTCCTCCCTGGAGGTGTGATGATATTGACGGGAGTGCACGGAATATGGAAAGTGAAGATTAAGGAGCAGGGAATCGTGCATTACTAATACTGAGAGTACCGATGCTCAGGGGTTGACTGTCAGGTTCATCATCATAGAAAAAGCCGTGTAGATCTGTACAAAAATGCTAGGACTACCATGTCATCTTATGAATACACTCCAAAACGCAGCCGGTGCAGTACTTTGTGGTATAGCAGCCTGCAGATCTTGGAACGCCACTATGGAATTGGCTCTATAGGGCAATAACGTTTGCATCAAGCCATCTCCGGAGTACAATAGAACGTGGAACAGTGGGCAACTTCATGTGTAGAGCGCGCAATCGTATGAGGTGTTGGACGGATATGTACATCTATCAAGATTCATTGTTCCTATACCACGGATGTCTATCACAGAGATGGTCTGATAGGTGGATTGACAGGAGCGGCCACCGTCGCTGCGTCTTCTGGCGGCGCTACTTGAGCCGTGGGGTCGAATTCGAACCTCTCCTTCTTGCCAAGTGGTAGTGCATCGTCTCGCTGTCGAATGTACCAACCCAGATCTGCACCGACCGTTTCATGTTGCGAGAAGCCATTGCCCAGGAAAGACCATCGATTGCCGGGCGTCCGCGACTCCCATTCGAAGTCTTCATATCGTGGCCGTTCGAGCGTTTCGATGTAATGCGGGACGGAGCCTACCCAAACCGCGGTGATCTTGCCAGCACTGTTCTTATACCAAGACCGACACTCTTGATCCCAAACACTGCGACTCATCCACTGGTCTCGATGTACCCTGAACTCGTCTACAACCGCTTGCTTGGGGAAGAACGACCTGGTGATTTGTCAGTGCCAGCCTCCAATTGTCCATCATCCCATTATCGACTCACTTGATGTCCTCATCTCGGACCTTCTTGATGAACTTCATGAAATAGTCGGCTTGTGATTCGATGCCAATCAGCACTGGGCCGTTGCCGACTGGACAGTTCGGGCCCTAGGGTCGAACGGTTAGCGAATACCTCGTAAAGCCTTGGGATATCCCGGGTTTCTGAGACGGGGTCCAGCACGTCAATCCATCAGATACGTACCAAAAACATGAAGTAGTTAGGAAAGTCTGCCGCTCCCATACCGAGGTATGAACTGGGCTCGACTTCCCACTTCTCAGCCAAGGTCGAACCATCTGGTCCGACGAGCGGGAAGCGCGGCTTGAAAGTTGTATCGAATCCTGTCGCGCATATCAAGACATCGATCGGATGCTCTCTGCCATCCGCTGTTACTGGTCCCTTGTCCGAGATCCTAGAGATCTCTCCATAGACGACGGAAGACTTCGGGCTCGAGAGGGCGTTTAGGTAGCCCACTCCCGGCGTCAGTCGACGGCATCCTACACTCCATTTGGGAACGAGCTTATCCTTCAGGCCCGGATCACTGATGTCGTCCTTCATGCCATCGCGGAACATCTGGAATGCATGTCGTTGCGCATCGCTGTCTTGCAGGAAGAGAGGAAAGATGGCGTTGCTCGCCCGCTCAATCGCCTTGCGATATTCCAGATGCTTTGATGGGACTTTGCCGAAGTCTACCTTCTCTCCCGGACTGAATTTTCGTGCCTCGAATCCAGGCATAGTCATCTTTGCAATCCAAGTCGGCTCCCGAATGAAACTCAGCACAGAGTCAACCGCTGGCAGTATGGCAGGCAGTATCTGGATGCCGGAAGACCTGTGCCGGAGTCAGTGTGTTAGGATGCGTGGATCTTCGCACTTCCGACTTTGCTTACCCATTGCCTATCAGGCCGACTTTCTTGCCGGTCAGATCTAAACTTTCATCCCACGCTGCAGAATGAAGCTTTGGGCCTTTGAAGTCTTGGAGGCCCGGTATGGGTGGCCATCGCCAGTTGTTCAGGATGCCGGATGCGTTGATGAGGATGTCGCAGGAGTCTTGTCGTGTACCTTTGGAAGACGAAATTTCAACGTCCCACTGGCCTTGTTCCTTGTTCCAACGCGCCCCGGAGATCCGACTGTCGAACTGTATCCGCTTCTTGAGGTCGTATTTGTCTGCAAAGTCGTTGAAGTACTGGTAAATCTCTGGCGAGGTGGCGAACGTTTGGCTCCAGTCGGTTTTGGGTTCGAAAGACCATGTGTAGCTTAGAGGGCATGTCAGTCAGTGCAACGCTGACGAGGCCCACTTTGGCAGTAGATCTCACGTGTGGGCGGGGCAGTCGCATGCGCATCCTGGATATCTATGGATATGGTGTCACTGTGTCAGCGCAGCGCTCGATGATCATGCACATGGGGAAGTACATGCCGGTTCTCTAGCCAAGTGCCACCCAGATCAGCGTTCTTCTCGTAGATTTGAACCTGTACATCGGAGTCGTAGAAGTTGTATTGGATCTTGTATGCCAGAAGCAAGCCCGAAGCGCCAGCGCCAACGCAGATGATCCGAAGAGGCCTTCCCGAATGCAGTGGTTGCTCCGTCACGCGGTAGCTTTCTTGTGATGAGCCCATGGTCCGCGAGAGGTATCTGGGTTACGTGGAGAGTGAAAGATGTGAGTGATTCTATACCATCAAGTACGCATGTAAACAACGCGCCCACGCGACTCCCTCTTCACTCGTCACCTGCCAAAGCTGGTAGTCGCGCCTACAGTGGAGCCAAAGTTCCGTCTTGGTTCCGGATAAGCGAAAGAGAAGGGTTCGGAACGACTGTCGGAGTTTCGGAGCTATATGCGTGCTATGTATCATCCCACTACATCCGTGTTCGGTGCTCTCATGGCGAAGCCGTTATGTCTGATAGCAGATCGTGTTCGTACGTTGCGGCGTGCCTGTCGTCCAGAGCAGCCACAGGGGCTCGGAGCCTGGATTCCGGAAGGAATGCACCGTCCCGGCCGTGACCCAGAGCGCATCGAGACGGCCTAGAGTCTGCTGGGTCTTGCGCTTCGCAGTCTTCACGACAGCCCGGCCTTCCATGACGACGTAACAATGCGCGCTCTGCAGACTCAGCGGGACCTGCTCGCTCCCGGGCCATATGACCAAGAGGCCGAGGGCGCACTGGTCACTCACGTATGCTTGTTGTGGGTTGTAGTTGACCAAGCCATCTTGGCCACCCACGTAACTGGCCATGAAGCGCAGATGCGGCGACTCTCTCGCTCGTGGTGCGCTCCAGTGCGGCTCGAGATCAAAGAACTTGATGACGGCGACGCCACCAATCTTGGGCGTGGACGCCTCGTCGTAGTAGTAGGTGATGTTGCTCTTCTTCTCCATGCCATCGTGCACCCACAGAAGATCAAGATCCTGCGTTCCCGTGTTCCTCACGCCGTGCGGCACCCCCTTGGGGATATAGACACAATCCATCGGCCCCGCGAAATGCGTGTCGCCGACGCCATCGTACCCCTTGATCTGCCCCTTGAGGATGACGTAGATCTCCGCGACGCCGTGCGAGTGCACGCCCTTTTGTCGACAGCCCACCGACAGGCGCATGAAGCCTACGGACGAGTCGTCGGATATGAGTGCGCCGGTGCCGATGTTCGGATTCACGTGGCCCTCGGGACCGCCCACCCAGTTCTTGAGGTAGCGCAGGTAGCCGCCCTCGCTCGCTCCTGGCACCGTGCGGATCTCAGGCAAGGCATCGAAGGAGATGACCTCGGCGCCGCCAATGAACTCGTCCGCTTCTTCAGACATTTCGAGCGGTCTCCAGCGATACTGAGGATGGTGTGATATAGAGCGGACCACGGCCACGTAGATGGGATGACGGACCGCGAGCAGCTTGAGCACTCGAGCTCGCGACTACCTTATGCGGCAGGGACAGCAACTTGGATACTTGGCACGCACGAAGCGGCAACAGCCTGTGTCAACACCCTTCGAAGGGAGCTCGAGCACGTATAGCGCGCGAGGCAATTGCGCGCCTGCCGCTTCCGGAATTCCGGCCGTCCCATCCCTGCTGTCTTGAGCCTTCTTCCTTCTTCGCCGCGTACTGGCTGCTATATTGAGGCTATTCATACGTCACGACACGACAAGGCTGCGACAGAACGTTGAGCACCACAGCAGAGATACATTGAAGATGCCGACAAAGCTTAAAGATCCATCACGGCCCCTGGTGCTCGCCGGTGCTTCGGGTGGTATGACCGGCTGCCATTGTGTATATATATACATAAATGTATACTTGATCGACTGACGATGGCATGCAGGCGCACTGGATCGCTTTCGCGGGCTGCAGGACCTCGCAAAACTCCCTCAGCTTGACATAATTGTCGGTGATTGGATGTCCGAGGCAAGACTTCTCCTCTTCTTCCCGCCATATCACTCCGCTAAGCATGCTTCTTGCTCAGGCCAACATGACCGTTAGAGGCGCTGAACGACGTGCCCAATCTCAAGCGAATGGGCAGACCAACGGCGCCAAAGACGTCTATCTGAGCCGGACCCAGGACGCCTATGACCCGTACTTTCTTGAGCAGCTGAAGCCAGCTCTTCCTCATCTTGCCAAGAACGGCACTAGATTGGCATGCAATGCGGGCGCGAGCAACCCGGGAGGCCTCGCAAAGGCGGTGCGAGCGATGATCGACGGGGCGAAGCTCGACCTGAAAGTGGCCTGGGTCGAAGGTGATGATGTATCCGATACGGTGCTGGATCTGTACGCCAAAGGTGAACCCTTTCCGAGTCTTACAACCGATGAGGCTCTACAACAATGGGGCCTAGATCCCATCTGCGCTCAATGCTACCTTGGCGGTGCCGGCATCCTCGCCGCACTTGAGGCAGGCGCAGACATCATCCTTTGCGGCCGAGTATCGGATGCATCTGCTTGTGTTGCGGCATGCATGTGGTGGCATGGCTGGAACCGCGAAGATAATTTCGACCAGCTTGCCGGTGCCTTGATTGCCGGACACTGTACGGAATGCAGCACCTATGTCACGGGTGGATGCTGCGCGAGTTTCAAGAAGTTTGGCAAGCGCTACACAGACCTGGGTTTTCCGATCGCCTACATCGACAAGTATGGCGACTTTGAGTTAACCATGGAGGAAGGCAAGGATGGCGAAGTCTCCATCGATACCGTCTCCAGCCAAATAGTCTACGAGATCCAAGGCCCGTTGTATTTCAATTCTGATGTTGTTGCCAACCTCGAAGGGCTACAGGTGACGCAGGTTGGCAAGAACAGGGTCAAAGTCTCTGGCGCCAAAGGGTTTGCACCTCCGCCCACTACCAAGGTCGGCATCACGGCTCATGGTGGCTACCGAGCCGAGTTCCATTACTACCTTACTGGCCTGGATATCTACGAGAAAGCGGAAATGATCGAGTTGCAGACCAAAGCTTTGATGGGCGAGGACATCCACAAGCTGACCTGCTTAACCTTTACCTGGGCGGGCACGGTCCCAGAAGACCCTCAAACGCAAGATGAGGCGACTGTCGACTTCCGCATATTTGCACAATCCAAAGACGCTGATGTGCTCAAGAACGACAAGTTTGCGGCGTGGTGCAAGAGCAATATCCTGCAAAGCTATCCCGGCGGTACTCCGAACACTGACATCCGTCAGAGCACCGGGAAACCGTATTTCGAGTACTGGGTATCGTTACTGCCACAATCACTGCTTCGGGAAAAAGCGCACCTGCCTGATGGCACGGTGGTGGATATATCGCCTCCAAGTCTGACACGAGAGTATCCTCGTCAGCAACCCTCGTACGATACATCAAACCCAGCACTGATGGAGTCGTTTGGGCCGTCAACTCGAGCTTCGCTGGGCTATGTCGTTCTAGGACGATCAGGGGACAAGTCTTCCGATGCGAACGTAGGTTTCTTCGTCCGTCACGACGACGAATGGGACTGGCTCCGATCACTACTCTCTCTTGCCAAGCTCAAGGAACTCCTTGGGAGAGAGTATGTTGGTAAACCGATAGATCGGTTCGAAATACCTGGAATCCGTGCGGTTCACTTTCTCCTGAGAGATCATCTGGATCGAGGTTACAATTCGTGCTCAAAGTTCGATTCGCTGGGCAAGAATTTGGTGGAGTTTCTGCGGGCAAAGCATGTGGACATTCCTACGAGGTTTCTCGAGAGAGGACGAGTATAGGTTGAAGCATCAAACTCAAGGGCGCAGCACATTGCCGCTTCCTTTATTTCACCTTTGCAGGCCATGCTTGCTCTAAAATGAACACACACGAGAGCTTGACCTTCGCAAGCTTATCGACACTTGCCCCGTTTCCTGCCGAAGGTGTACACTCCCTTTCAGCCTTTTCAGATGATATAAGAGCTTCAGCACTGTCTAGTGTGGAGAAGGGTGGCAAACTGAGTCGTTCACAAGCCTTACACAGAGATGCACTATGGTGTAACAAATCTAGAGGATCAAGCCGCCGTCGCATCGCTTTCAAGACGTCAATACATGTGTCCAAAGTCAAGGCCGGATCGGGGATAAAGAGCGGGCAATACATGGGTCTCATGAGAGGATCTTAGCATCCTTACTCCTAGACACTTTCAGAACGATGACCGCAACTGCGTGCTTCTCATAGAGCCTCTACCTCATACTTTCTCGGCCTCTCCGTCCGACCCCTGCCCAACGCCGTGGTTCGAGCGCGAGACTGGCGCAGCGACGGCCTGGGTCAACTGGTCCTTTGTGCTGCTGATGAAAAAGCTGATCCCGGCGGTGACGATGGCGAAAGCCATGAGAGTGTACCAGACGTTGTGAAAGCTGTAGGCGTAAGCCGACTTGGCAGCTTGATCGAGGGCTTCGAGGATGGCCGGAGTGACTCCGGGTACTGCTTCGATTGCGGCAGGGCTTTGGGTGGCGAATGCCTTCAAGAGAGTGCCCAGGTTCTTTGCTGGGAAGCCGGCCTCCACCACCGCAGCGGATATCTGGTCAGGGAGCGCCGTCTTGAGTTTGGCGTTGAAGATTGCGCCGAACACGACAATGCCGACGGCGCCGCAGAAAGTGCCTGATAGCGATGTAGTCATGAGCGCCGTCGCGATCAGATGGTCGGGGGTGCAGAGTCCCGCCAGGAGGTACATGATCTGAGCTTCCACTCCTATCCCAAAGCCCACGAGTGCAGTAGGGAAGAACCAGCCAGCGAAGTTGATGCCGGGCTTGACGATCGATAGTAGCCCTCCACCCAAGGCAATGAGGCACATGGCGAGTATTGCGAGCCACCTGACCTCCCTTGACCACCTCATTCCCACGCCAGAGCAGATTGACCCAATGATGAGCGCGACGGTAAAGGGCAGATACAATACGGCCTGCTTGATGCCGTTGTTGGTGAAGACCAGAACGATCAGCTGAGGGATGTATGCCTGGCAGCCAATCTGTGCAAAACCCCCGATTCCGCGAACGATCAGTGACAAGGTGAAGTTGCGATGTTCGAAAAGGCAGTGCAGAAAGATACCCTCCTTGGTACCAATCCAGTTCCAGATACCCAGGCCGATGAGGCATGAGGCACCGATCACCATCAAGGCAATTGTGGTGGCAGAATTCCAAGGGAACACCGTGCCGCCTCCGCTGATGCCGACGAGGAAAAGAGAGATACCAGCAGCCAGGAGAAGAACACCAGACCAGTCGACCTTCATCAGACGGCGGAGCTTTGATGTTCCCGTGGGGTTTGGACGTGGAGCCGGAGTGTAGAAAAGCAGAATGCCGACCAGAGCGACGGCATACATGCCAGTGACGATATAATACCCAACTCGCCACCCCTCGTTCACTCCTCCGTATCCGCGTTCGATGAGCACACCCTCCACAACGGGTGCGACGATGAATCCGGCTCCAACGGTAAAGCCGGCAATACCACCAACGATCGGTCTCTCGAGCTTGGGGACCATCTCTTGGGTAAGCGGTGCCGGTAGGTAGGCAAAGACGAGGGCGGCGCCGGCGATTGCCTGACCAGCGACCGCGGCCCCAAAGGATGAAGCCGTGCCCGTAACAATATTGCCCACAAGGCCAGCGACTAAGCATATGCAGACGAACACTTTGCGGCCGACCAAGTCCGAAAGCTCACCGAGCGGAACGATGAGGACTGTGGCGACAACCTGCCCGATCCCATCAGTATACGCATTCATCGACTCCACTGTTTTTTATGCTCATGATGCGTACGTATGGGGCGGTCGCTATCCATCCGATTTCGGTCGCGTTGGCAGGGAAGCGCCGGGCCACGTATGCGAGAGAGGAAGACGCATTGGCGTTGGCCCACGCCGTCACAACCCAGGCGAAGAACAGCGAGGAGAGGTTGACAACGACCTTGCGGTCCCATTTGAAGTCCACATTCTCAGTCTCGACGTCTGCCAGAGCCGCAAGGGCAGAATGGTGAGGTTGGTCGACTGGGGCCTTTTCGACATGCATAGCATTGTCGTTTGCGGCCATCGTCGACTTCTCCATGATGGCGGATTTTTGGTGGGATGGTACGGACCCGTCTCGGTTTGGAGGAAGCGATGAAAGCAGAGACAAGGTCTTGATAAACTGATGGGGCCGAGCTGGTCGGTAAAAAAGGGCAGTGATTTGTGCGTATGCCGAAGCCCAAGAAGTGAGGGATCTCTCATATGTACCCCAACACGTGCCAAGGCCCTCTGGTCCTCCAGCCATAGGTTGTTCGGAACAACGTGGAGTCCCGGATGGTACACTCTGGGGTCCCCGCCTTGCTCTCCAGATACGGGCACGTATAGGTTCGAGGCTACACCAATGCAGGTCACCTTAGGCGAGATCAGGGTTGCCTCGAGCTTCATCTAGCGAAGATGGACGAGCCTAGACCACCCTGTGCGCTTTGCCATCGGAACTACAAGAGTAACAGGAATGTGTGTTGCGACCGCGAGCTGTCACGGTGAGCTCGTGTCACATGGCATCATGGATGAGAATCGGGCAAGGCCTAGAGCTCGCCTGTCGTGCAACTATCGAACATAAACTTTCTTGCGAAGAACATTCGTGCGAAAATGGTAGGTACGGGCTCGGACCCACACGGCGTCCATCAGAAGTCTTTTGAGCAGGCCTTCAAGAAGTGGCGTATCGACAGTGCCTCAACCGGCGACAGACCGAACGCGACTGCCCAGGATGTTCACGAGAAGACAGAGCGCATTGCGAACAGCAAGTGCAGTCGTGAAGGCAGATGGCCGCAATACACGAGTTACGGAATGTCCACAGCGCATGCAAGTCCTCATAGCAGACGTGCATGCTGGTTGCGGTATACAAAGTCTACTGAATATATACATCCGTCCCTAGTCTACACCAATGGAGTGCCACGGAATCTCGGGATCTGGCCGGGCTTTGAAGTCAACATTCACCGTCGGATCTGGAGTCCTGCCCTTGCTGAACCATTCTCCTGGTGTAGGGGCTTTCGCTCCTGGGGGCAGCCTCACTTCATAGTTGACGAGCAGATACACGAGCAACGTCTTGATCTCGTTGGCTGCGAAGAACCGGCCAGGGCACGCGTGCCTGCCATGCCTAAGTTTCGTGGTGTCAACTCTGATGATCGGGCCATAAGTGACTTCAAGACGCTTACCCAAAGTGCATGAATATGTTGCTTGTCTGCACAAAAGAATGGTTGGTTTCCTGCCCTGGTTGGGCTCGCAGCTTCGAGTATCGCCAAGGGTCGAACATTTGTGCATCTTCGCCGTAATACTGCTTGTCAAAGTACATCTCGTAGGAGTTCGACGTTACGTAAGTGCCCTTGGGGATCAAGGTGCCGTTCTTGAATGTGAAGTCGGAGGCAGCGATGCGGTCCATTTGCCCTACGACGCAAAGTCAGACGATGCGCTGCGAGTCATTTTGGTGCAGTTCTTACCAGCGAACAAGGGATGAAACCTGACGCTCTCCTTCATGAAGCTATCCATCTTGACCATCTTCGTCAAACCTTGTTTGCGCCATTCACCTTGTTCGTCTGC
>JAKLLW010001848.1:0-11194 GCA_022814695.1 Neocatenulostroma microsporum | reverse complement strand
AACGTTACGCCCTTCAAGCGCTGAAGTGCGTCTACGTTTACGGCTTTCTAGGTGTTGCGCTGCCGACGGTCTTCGCGTTGCTCTTGCAATTCTACTTCATTCTGCCGTTACACACCTATGTTGTCTCCGCGGCCGCGGCCGCGGCCGCGACCTCCTCGCGAGACGAGGGTTCAGCGATCTCGACAGTCGTCAACGCCACCAATATCGCCTTAGACGCCACACCACTCAATTACACCCTACCGACTCCGCAGCCACAGAACCAAGTCCCAGCCCTCGCCGCACACAGCATCCATATCCTGCAAGACTACTGTCTCGGCCTCCTGTACGTCCGCCTCGCAACCCGCTTCATAGTCGACACACCTGCCTCGCGAGTAGGCGAAGCTTTCAGGAGAATGACAGCAAACGGCTACCTGAACCCGGATGTTCGACTCGCGACGCGCTTCTTCATCGCTCCTTTCGTACTTCTGTCGGTATTCGTCTTCTTGTTCCCGCCGATCCTCGCCAAAGGAGCGATTAGCATGATGTCGAGTTTGGATGAAGAGGCAAGAACAAAGATTTACCGGTACTCGTATCCCGTCACTGCCGCCCTCGTCGTGGTAGTTGTTTGCGCTGCGGAGCTCGGACAAGCTACTGCTCGTTGGCGGGCGAGGATACGGGATGAAGTTTACCTTGTTGGCGAGCGGTTGCATAACTTTGGGGAGAAGAGGCCGCCTGTGGGGAGTAGGAGTGTAGTCAGGAAGGAGAGGTGACAGGGATGAGGGAGGTGTGTTGTTGATAGCGTTCGAAGCGTTTGTAGCGATTAAAGCTGTAAGGTGGAGAAGGTGGAGGTTCATAATACCTATGACTGGTGGCGAATCGCTCAGCTCTCCATGATAGCGTTGATACCTTAGTGTACAGTAGCTCGTTCAAGTACGCCGCTGTGATGTACAATAATTAGATCTCGCAACGCACTCTTCAGCACCTTACGATTCCTTCTGTCTCACGCAATGCCACCAGACGCCTTGAACACCAACCGCCATGCCATATCCCACTCGTACACACGCCTAGAAACCCGGCGGGTTCAACCTCTGACTAACCCTCGTCCACTTAGGCAACTTGTGCACGCCCTTCCTATACCCCCGCGCTTTCCGATCAAACATCGTGTACTTATCCCTCGGCAGCATTTCTTGCTCCGTAGGCATCTCCACTTTCCATCTCTCTATCAACTTGATGGTCCCTTCTCTCCGTGCTTCAGCCGATAAGGGTGTGTGTTTGGTGCCCGGCAGTATATCTCCTTGCCGTGGTCCGCGGCCATGACGCAGTTCATTCTGTTCGGCGTGGATGGCGGAGGAGAGCAGGCGCTGCCCTTCTGCTGTTGTGGCTAGTTCGGCAGGGGTGGCTTTGCCGTGGGAGGGGGATGAGGTTGGGAGTTCGGAGGGTGGTTGTTCTGAGGTTTTGGGAGCTTTTGAGGAAGGGATAGAGGCTGTCTGTCGTTTGAGGGCGGTATCGAGGACGGAGACGACGTTATCGACTCGGCGCATGCGGCGGCGATGGCGGAGTTTTTGGGGGGGGGAGAGGCGCCATGGTATTTTCCTGGGCATGATTTAGTATGCATTATTTGAAGTTGGAGAACGGGATCGGACATACCATAGCAGGCCGCCTGAGAGAGGTGCTGAGGGTTTGAATGCGCCGAACATGTTGTGCTTATGTCTGTATGAGTGCTTTCACATGCTCGTCTGGTCTCCTACCCATTGAAGTCGGCTGCGGAGCGGAGGTGATGCCTAAGGCTGCACATTGACTTCGGGTTGAAGTACGGCTACCGGCACTCTCTTCTCCTCCTCCAACCTCACCTACCTCGCTGATCGTCGTGATGAGTGCCAGATACAGCAGGCCGGCAGCGTGCCCGTAGGGCTCCAATATGCATGACCACGAGGTTTTGATCGTCGGCTTGTCGAAAGCTTGTCAAGCTGTCAGGCCGGGTAGGTACAGAAGGTAGATCATTCTCCTATATCGTGCCTATTCCCTTCTCTCGTTATCTCCTCAGACCTCATCTCTCGATTCACAGGACGCCATGAGCTCCAGGACAGGCCTCTCAGCCCTCAATGGGCCAGCACTGCTTGCCGCGATCACCTCAGTATGCTCGTCTGGCTTCCTTTTGTTCGGCTACGGTATGAACACCATCCCATCATTTGGGATCGAAGGCTTGGGCTAACGGCGAAGAAGACCAGGGCGTAATGTCAGGCGTAGTCATATCCCCCTATTGGCTCAGTGCAATGGGTAACCCAAGCACGCTCATGGTCGGCACCATCACAGCTCTGTACGACGTTGGGGCAGTTGTAGGTGCTATCGCCGCAGCCTTTACAGCCGAGCCATTGGGTCGCAAACGAACCTTCCTGCTCGGAACTACGATCTCGATCATTGGTACCATCCTCATGGGTAGTGCCTACGAGCGTGTCCAGTTCATGATTGCCAGGATCATCACGGGAATTGGCATCGGGTACATCACGTCTGTAACGCCCGTGTACCAAAGCGAGATCAGCAACGCCGCGCAGAGAGGATGGCAGGTGTGCTGTCAGTTGACTACTATGCTTTTCGGGTTGATGCTGGCGTATTGGGTAGGCATCACCAATAACACACCACCGTCCGTACATGCGATTGACTGTTCTGACAGGTCAACTACGGCTTCTACTTCCACCACTCCCCAATTCAATGGCGCTTCCCACTCCTCTTCCAGCTAGTCTTTGCACTCTACATCATGTTCATCTTACCCTGGCTTCCCGACACTCCACGCTGGCTAATGCGACACGAAGACTCTCATGAACGAGGCATGGTCGTGCTCAGCAAACTTCGCAACAAGCCTCTCAACGAATCGTCTGTACAAGCCGAAGGGAACGAGATTCTACAAGCCATCCGCATTGAGTCCAAGGAAGAAGGGAGCTGGACGGATCTGTTTAGGTCGAATGGTATAATGGCGAATAGAAGGTTTTATTTGGCGTTGGGGATACAGTTTATGCAGCAGATGTCTGGTACGTATTCCATTCCCCACCACCAAAAGGTCCAGCGGAGCAATTTATGACCGGTCGAGCTCTCCGTTCCTGTGAGAGTGTGATCGGCCACTGGATTGCCTACCAAGTCCCAGAGGGCAAAGAGCGCATCTGGAGATGTAGTGCGGCTTTCTCAGCAGCGCCATCTCGTCCCAAACTCCCGTAAAGGCCTCTGGCCCCCTCTTGGAAGATTGATGACCACGAGATCCCTGTACAGCAACGATTGTTTCACCGACCGCTGCCACACCTTATGTCCCCTGTACTAGTACTAACACTCGATTTCACAGGCATCAACATAGTAACCTACTACGCCCCCACCCTCTTCCAATCCAGTCTGGGCTTCTCGGCACAAATGGCTATTCTCATGGGATGCTGTCTGCAAGTATGGTATATCCTGGCGTCCTTTGTGACGTGGTATACTATCGACCGAGTCGGAAGACGTTTACTCTTCATCTCCTGCGCGATCGGGATGTGCGTCGTCCTGGTGCTGGAAGCTATTTGCGTCGCTGTCGGTGGGACAGGGGCGAGTATTGCGGCTGTCGTATTCGTCTTCTTGTTCGAGGTACGTATCTGATCGGTGAATCCCCTGGAGGCGGTCTGAGACATACGAAAACCCTTGAGACTTGGCGAGAACTTCGCTGACCATTATACCCATCGCTCTTTAGGGGTTCTTTACTTGGGGGTGGATGGGGTGCGTTTGGGTCGTAAGTCTTCTCGGTGCATCGTTGAAGAGGATAATGTGTGCTGACGGCCGTCCTAGTACCCACCAGAGATCTTACCTCTCAAGATAAGAGCCAAAGGTGCCGCTCTGGCTGCCGCCGCAGACTTCTTGGGCAACTTCCTTGTTGTGGAGATTACGCCGCCGGCATTGAAGAACATTGGATACAAGACGTACGTGTACTAATGGGTAGAACTCTTGGATGCCGCCTTAGACATCTAGAGCCTTGCAAGATCGTGTGAGATGGTCGCTAATCCTTGAATCCATCGCTTTTAGGTACATCATATTCGCCGTCCTCAATATCATCAATGCGATGATTGTTTGGCTCTTCTATCCGGAAACGGCTGGGATACCGTTGGAGAAGATCGACCTGCTGTTTACTAAGGATTCGAGCGGCGGGAATGAGATGACTGGTGACAGCAAGGCATGGAGGAAGAAGTTACAGTGGGGAATCGTAGCCAAGGCGAGTGATGAGGTAAAGCGGCAGAAGAGGTCAAGGGCGCATGAAGATGTCATCGGTGGCGATCTTGCGATGGTAGAAGAGGCATCGAGCGGGAAGAGCGAGGGATATATGGAGCATGTAGACAAGCGATGAGATGGAGCAGCACTTTCATAAGCTTAGAAACGGACAACACACTTGTATGCGTCTTGAAGCTGCAAGCCTTGGTGAAACAATCCATAGCCGGTCGAGATCTCTAATACTTCGACACTGCGATCTTCTACATACCTACCTCATCAAAGGCACAAATGGAGGTGGAAAGAGCGGTCCGGCGTCTGGATGGTGGTTATGATCGGACGGATGAACGATGTATCAGGCATCATGCTTCAGGACCGTGTGTCTCCTACTGCTGCTCGTCGCACTGGAAGGCATGCAATTAAAAGACAGGTATCCGCAGTCCGGGTTGCCGGAATATCTAACACTCCCACTAGCCCTACTGGATCTCCAACGAGCTAATCGTACTCCAGATCTTATCGGCGCCTCTGACAAAACTGACAAATGACAGTTCTCTGGCAGAAGCAGAAACTCCGTGCCATACTCGATGGTAGGTAGAGCCCGAAGACCACCTCTGCAAGGCAACATATGTCAGTGGGTTGCCGGCATGGTCGGCATGGCCGGACATGATAAACTAGCGGCAGGACCCCGGAGGTCTTTTAGAGACTCCGAGCCGCTGACTGTAAGAAACAAACGAGAAGGACTGAGATACTCCGGACTGCAGGAGGCACACTAATGTAGTTAGGTTGCGGTATTGTGGTCGGCGGAAAGAGAGGTAGGTTGGAGGCCTTTTGAGAATGACTTGTGTGTATGTATGTACCTCGGAGACAGTCCTAGATACTCCGAGCCGGCTCAGATGGCTCAGTCGAAGACCTGTAGCAAGGCTTCACACACACTGAGCCGTGCCCGCGGCCGGAGCGCTACCCTCTGATTTGAGCCGGACTGTCGATCGAGCAACGTAGCCACCTTCTCAACAAGCTTTATAGTTCTATGAAGGCCGTTTACTAGGCGTACTACTCCCACTCCCACTCCCTCTGCCCCCTCCGGCTCCACCGCCGCCTTCTTGTTTCTTCATCAAACTCGCAAAATAAGCCTCCAATTCCTCGACCGGCAAGTCCGCGCTCTTATTCGCCGGCGTGGTTGGCTTAGCAGTAGAAGAAACCGCCCTCTGCCTTTCCCTCCCCGTATCCGGCGGGGCCGGCGCAGCATTCGAAGGCGTAGCCATATCCGCCGGCGTAGGAGTAGGATTGGGAGTAGGAGTGGCATCCCTCCTCTGTGGACCCCGTGGCGTGATATTCCTCGAAGTAGTAGTAGGTGACTCCAGCCCCGTGGCAGCAGCAGGAGCCCCCCTTTTCAGACGATCAATCGCCGCTTCAGCTGAGACAGTATTGTAACTCACGCCTCCTACATTAAAACTCACATCCCCCAATTCGTTGAGAGCCCCTGTCTGCTCACCAGCGGGGACCCCAATAACGCCGCGGCCGTTACTCAAGACCTGCCCCGCAGTCGTGGAAATCATCGACGGACCTCCGGTTTTCACGCGTTCAGCATCGTGAGCTTCGAGCTCGAGGAGACGGGCACGCATCTCGGCTAGGAATTGTTGGTCGGGTTTTGTGGTCACCTCGATTTGAGGGGGTTTGGGAGCTTTGTGGGCATTGGGATTTACCACTGCTTGTTCGTACGAAGCTGTAGCGGAGACGGGTTGCTTGGACGGCGACAAGGGACGGGCGGCGAGCTCGGCGTCTTCGGAGCCGGCTTCGGAAGTGGCGTAGACTTCTTGTTCTGCTTGGGCTTGGGTGGTGTTAGAGCTGCGCGGGTCTGAGGCGCCGGGGATGGCTTGGGGCTCACCGTGTTCGTCGTTCTCCTTCACCACCACAGGCTCAACCGTTTCCTCTGGTCGTTTTTGATGTTGTATAGGATGTAGTGGAGTGTTCAGGTCGGCCATCCATGCCTCTAGCAGTGCTTCTGGTGAGAAGGTTTCGGATAGGAGGCGGATCTTGCCTGCACTGTCCCAGCCGGAGGGCACTACTATTGCCATGCGGTCTACGACGTTGTGCTTTGGAGCAAGGTCTTCGCGTTTCGCTGGCGTACTGCTTTTGGCGGGTGCGGGTGACAATGACGCCAGATCCAGACCCAAGCTGCTGTAGAGTACCTTCTGCATCTCAGACAACGCCGAACCAGGTTGCTGCGGAGGCATACTCCCGCTCGTGTACACTAGTGCAGCGGAGACCGGCAGAATGCAGGTACGCAGACATTGCGAGATGTAATCGAAGCTTTCTTCCCGGTAGCCTTCCCGTTCCAAACCTTCCTGCGCTTCCACGTGCTGGACTACAACTGTCACAGCAAGCTTGTGTTCCTTCAGCACTTCAAAAGGATCCTCTGGTTGCGCATTGGGAGGTAATAGAGCCTGTGCAAGCAACTGTAACCACCCTCTCAACAGCCCAAGAAAGCGCCAAGGCTCCTTCCAACTCAACAACAAGCTAATCGCCGGCCTCCTCTCCTCACCATCATCCTGCTCATCCCCGCCAGCAAACCCCTCATCTACATCTCCCTCCCCTTCACCCCTATCCTTCCCCTTGGGCGACAACAACCTCCTCAACGTCCCCTCATACCCCACAGAGCGCGCGGATGCCACGTGACTCTCAGGCAAGGTATGACACTCCACAAACGCCACCTCCTCGCTCTCCGCACTCAGCATCCCCGCTGCCTGCTGAGGCGGCGAGTACAGCGTCATATGTCCATAGCCATACGCGTACCGATTGCTCAACTTCACCTCTCCCTTCTTCCTCTCCTGTCTCGCATCTCTATTCCTCGACGGCGGCGCAGGCGGAGGCGGGCGAGCGAGAGACTGGACAAAGGAGCGTTGGTCATCGGGGGATCCTCCGCAGACGATGAGTTCGCGGTGCTGGACTGCTGACGTGCGGGATCGAGCTTGGGCTTCGCGGGTTTGGCGCAGGAGGTTGGACCAGATCTCTGTTCGTTGTGAAGGCCTGCGCTTTGCTGGACGTTCGTCTCGTGGTCGCGATGGTGCGCCGAAGGGCTGTGCCGTGCCTGATCGGATTGTAGTCGCCATTGGCAGTCGTGTTGATGCTGGTTGCGAATGATCTATAAAATATACTGCTTCAGGTTGACTACGCGGGTCGAGAGGTACGCGCAGGGAGCTGCCGACTCTCGGCCCGAAGACGCAGCCGAGAAACTCTTTACGCGACCTTCACGCGTTCCAACTTCCAAGATGGACTTCAATAGCCATCTTCCGTTTTCTTCACTCTACTTGGGAACGGCCTCATGGCCATTGCGACACGCCTATTGTTCAGTGTCTACAGCTCGGTGTGCTGCCTACATCATACCACGCCGCAAGCTGAGCGCACACACACTTCTGGGTTTTGCGACGTATCACTTTTACCAGGTATAATGCGCCGCTGGGGCATCTCCTCGTCGTCTACTTGGGACAGTATGCATCCCTCCAGATGCACGTACTGCGTATGCTCGTGGAGTGCAATCAATGCTGCGTAGATATCCGTGCCATCGCGCGTCTTTCTCGCCTTCTCTCACCAACAGCTTCTCCTCTCCTCTACTTGTCTCTTCTCTTCCCTCTTGGGGAGACTTCTGTCTACTTCGGGGATTGGGTGGGGGGTGGCTATGGGGTGGGGCGTACCTTCCCGGAGTGTTCACGGACAGCAGACTGATTTACAGCCTCCTCTCCTCTAGGGGATTGGGTGGGGGGTGGCTATGGGGTGGGGCGTACTTACCGGAATGTTCACAGACGGACAATCTGCCATTCCGCGTACCTTACCCTTACCCTTACTACCCTTGCGGTGGCGACGTGTGTACCACGACTCCGACCAAAGGTGCCACACAGGATGAGTGAACATGCAGATGAAGGTCGCGACACGGAATGTCTACGGGCAGTACTTCTTGATATTTCGGTCGCGACAGCTTTATGTGCTTATGTCACCCAAATCCCATCCCTTGAACACACCGCCCGTCCATTCGTTCGTGCTATAGCGCCGCCGCAATCGTATAGTCGTATCATATCGTCCTCCATATACCTATCTTGGACACCCTTCGAATCGCGCCAAACGTTCGCACACCCCTCGCACCCTTCCGTATCTTTTGGTATACAATCGACCGTCGTCAACCATACAGGATCGTACGCTGCGCACTCTAACTACTCGCCGGACACCCAGGCATACCAACGCACCTTTCTGCCTGAGCCTGAAAAGGTACTGCCCGTAGCAACTTCGCCTCGCTGTGTTCGCGATGTATCGCGCGGCGCTCGAAACGGAGAGTGACCAGGTATAACGCGCCGCTGAGGCAGTCTGTCCTCGGTCGTCCATCTGGTACAGATCGCACGCCTTCCGATGCAAATGCAGGGTACAACAGGGGACCGTAATCAGGGTGCATGAATATCAGTACCTTTGCGCGTCTTTCTCGCCTTCTCTCACCACCAGTAGACTGGTCGACAGCCTCCTCTCCCCTGTCTCTACCTTCTATTTCCTTGTGCAAGAACTTTTATTGACACACTATGTTACACTCGTCTTCTTCGGCTACAACAGCCTCCTGAGCATCTGCTCCAACGCCATACCCAGCCAAGGTACCACGCCATTAGCATTGGAATCCATGACGATCATTCCAGTACCTACAGCCCAGCGTTAGTATGAAGCGCCACGCAACTGAGGAACCGGCCGAAGCAAGGCCTGCGAAACAGCGTAGCCAAATTTACACAAAACCGGCCAGCGAGTAATACTTCGAAACCAGCACGACACCTGCCGATGCACATCATCTTCGACTCTTGGCCCTGTTACGACCAACGCGCATCTTCGACAAGGCCATGTCAGACATCGCTGAAATACAATCGAAGTACAACAAACTGGTGTCGTACGGCTGCAATCTTGATGAGCTCACTCGAGCCAAGATCAAGCTGCGCGGTCAAGAATTGGAAGCGTCTGCCATCTACATTGCGAAAGTTCTCGACGAGGCCTCGGAAGAAATCTCGGCTGAAATTATCAGGTTCCACGAAGTGAAGTCGTTTACCGCGGTGAAGAACAGCGAAGATCCATATGCTAGAAGCGACCTCTTCGGTAAGCGTGGCTTGATCGTGATGGCTTCCATCTCCACTGACGAAACTCAGCGCTCTCCCTCGAACAACTAAAGGGGTTACTGCGGGACGCTCCTCCCCAGAACCTCACCACCTTGTCGGCAGCCGTAAACCACAGCATCACATCAGCCTCTGCAACCCTGCCCAGGCTGCCTCACTACAAACAACACGACCTCCTCGCCAAAATCCTCACCATCGGCGAAGCACTTCAACGATGCACCAACAGCGAAGCCAAAGCCCTTGCAGTCTTCCAGCTGTGCACGCACGCCAACGCGTACCTCCTCCGCCCACATACCCAACGACTCTGGCACTCTGCCCTTTGGAAACAATGCTTAAAGATGGTCCACAGCACCATCCTCAATTGCCTAAGCCCGAGGCGTCCGACCCGCAAACGTGTACACCGCCGTCACCGTTGGAGGACTTTCGGGTCCTCCTCTCCTCCATACCTGAGCTGCGCATCAGCACGTCGCCACCCCTGGTCCGCTTGGCAGGATATCCATTGCGACGAGGCAACGGAAGCCGATGCGGGTGGGCATGAGAGCAATCAGTACTGCTTTCATTGGATTAACTTGGAAATACTCGAGAAGCTGCAGAAGGGCGCTCGCAAAGAGATTCGGGGGACCGTGATGCTTGCCGTTGGGCACCGTCTGCCAATGGAGCTCGCTGACCTGGTTTATGAGTACACGCTCATCGTGGAGGAAGTACCGGAGCAGTGGAGATTGGGCCCGAAACGGAAGTGCTGGGATAAGATACCTAGGCGGCTGTATGAGAGGTATGGGTGTTATTGTCTGAGGCGGTGGAAGGTTCCAGGGCCGCAGTCGACGCGGTCGTTAGAGAAGGATTCGTCTGCCTTGTGAATTGGACCAATGAATGTCTTCCCTACGATACTCTGCTAGTGGATGTACTTCGGGGCAACTTTGGAAACTCCGAGCAGAAGGGTGATAGCTCATTCGAGGAGTATGAGATACTCCGAGCCGTAGGAGGCAGGCAGTGAGGCGGAGAGCAAATGACAGCTGGATTGGCTGTCCTTCCACGGATTACTAGTGGTTGTATTTCGGGGTGCTTTGAGATACTCCGAGCCGAAGCGTGCGCGACCTTCGCGACCAAGCGGCTTGTGGTAAGATTGCTGCCGTCAGTGTTGTATCTTGGGGAAGGATGGATGGTATTGGCTCTGTGAGAAGGCAGGGCTAGTGGCAGTACTTCGCGTAGTCTTAGAAACTCCGGATCGCGGACTGGGCTGCAAGGTTGTGTTTCAGGAGGACTCACGGCAGGATGCTACGAGCTTACTCATGGTGTTGGCTAGACGAACCCATCCTCTGAGTGGCTCTGGCCGAATACTGCTTGAAGTGAGGTACATTATTGGACAGCAGACAATCAGCAGTAACGATGCTTTTGAGGGTATATAACATCTATACTCTTAACACCCTCCCCGCAGGCGCGCCTCCTTGGAACAATGCCAGCCACCCTAGCTCCCACGCAGTGGCAACGAACGATTTATCGCTTGGCCACGCCATTCACTGCCGCCCACGCCGGAAACGAGCGAGGAAGTTTTTCTATTTCCTCCCCGCCGCGCTCCCAGGCCTAGGCCCCGCACTATCCTCCCTCTTCTCCCTCTCCCTAGCCAACTGCTCCTCGCTCAGACACCCGATCCTGTTTAGGATCTCCTTGTGCTCTCCCAGATTCAGACCGGAACTGATACCTTTGGCTTTCCGCCTCGAATGGCTGCCATTCCGTTTCGCCTGGTATGTACCCCGTGAGTAGTCTTCCGCGCTTGAGGACTCTACTTCGATGTATCTGTGCACCTCCTTCTTAGGGCCAGGCATGCCGTCAGAGGGTTGGGCTGGAGCAACACCGCCAGCTTC